>JXCR01073129.1:83825-94580 GCA_002079205.1 Phalaenopsis hybrid cultivar
GTCAATTTGAAGAAATTTTGAACTTTAATCAATTTGGTCATGTTGGGCTAGGCATGGGTCTAGCTTGGGTTAGCCTTGTGCTAGGTCCAAATTGATTGTTATAAATGGTCAATAAGGACCTCATTAAGAGTTTTCAACATGAATTGGATGCCAATTTGGAGGTTAAGGCAATCNGTCCAAGGGATCTAGGCTAGAAATTTGAGTTCAGGGTTATGAGAGATTGTGAGTGTAGATGAGTGTAGTGAATGCCTTAGCTCCAGACCAAGACTCATGGTCGACCCTAAGGTTCAGCAATCTTAAGGGTGACTCATCTTGAGTTTCCCCACAGTGACACCACCTACTAAGTATTTAGAGGTTGAGAGCAATATGTGGAACTCCAAGTTGAGTAAAGAAGAGGGTAGAATTTCTAATGATGAGGGTTATAAATCTAGTTTTCTAGGAATAGTCAACAGGAACCTAGGCTATTAAAGAGGAGAAACTAAACCTCAACCAAAATTTAGGTCAACAGTAGATTTATGATTTTGTAATTTATTTGATTTTATTTTAATTTCCATAGAAATCTTATGACATCGCGAGTGAAGAGAGGAAAGTTAAGGGAGAATTAGATGCAAGGAAATTTATCAACTATAAGGTGCAAAATAATTATAGTACCAAAATGGGTTTGAGAAAATTAATTTAGGAGCGAGCATTTATTAACCCAAGTGGCGAGATCGAGAGATTGATCATCGCTAACAATTGCGAGAGATTCTGCTGCTTCACTGCATTAGCTATTGTTCCAATAATTTGAGAGTTCTTTACCAACTTGCGATTTACTACACATGATCACATCTTTTTGAGAGGTAAGCAAGTTGAATTTTCTAGAAGGAGGATCAATGCATTTTATGGATTGAGAAATGAATTACATTTGTAAATATGTTGCATTCATGATGACCGACTCATTACTGAATGATGTAATTGCCTGTCTGACTGATGGAAGGGGAGAATGAAAAATTAAAAATAATAAGAAAGTGAAAAATTAAAAATAATAAGAAAGTTAATTTCTCCACTTTCATGATGACTTTTTAATCAAAGGTATGACATTATTTCATCTCTGCAAGGTTGCTTCCAATGAATCATCTGACCGAAGTAACAAATGAAAGAACTGTGCTAAATTTCTACATTCAACAAGTGAAGGCAATAGGTATTGGTGCTCTTATGGTACATAATGCTCAGAGTATATCCAGGAGTGCTACAGCTAGTGGTTTGGGATACCCTGCCCTGATTTTCACTTCATGTGAACAATCGGGAGTAGAGTTTGATAGAAAAAAAGAAAAACTGCAGCTACAAAAACCAATTGAGAAACACATGGACCAAAGATTTGAATCATTTGCTAGATCTAGGAGTGGAGGTAGTGATAGACGCTCAATATTTGTTGCACGACCATCTACTTCGAGCTCTGCTTCACTTAAGAATATCATGGACCAACTTATAATCTAAAAAATAAATATTGTAAATAAGCAAAATAAGATTGGAGTGATAGAAGCAAGGAATGCATATAACGATGAATATCAACAGAGCAGAGTTCAATATGATATAGCATATCAAGAGGCCATAATTAGATATCTTAGGGGTGATTATAATATTGAATTTCTAACTTTCTCTAGTTTTACTCCTTATGTGTCAGATCATGTTGAAGAGGAAAAAGAAGAAGCAGAAGAAGATGATGCTGATGTGGAGGAAGGGGATGATAACTGATGTTTTAAGAGTTTGTTATGTTTTTTTGTTTTTTTTTTTTTATTATTTGTTCAATTTAAAAATATTGTAATAAGAACTTTCATTTAATGTTGTATTGTGGACTTAATTGAAACAGTAATTATAGATTTTTATTTTTCTGCAATTTTAATTAATTTTAGTTTTTGTTTATGTTTTTAATTCTTAAAAAATCCCATGAAATATTATGTTTTCATTTAATTCTTTAAAGCATGTATTTTTAAAGTTAGCATCTACAATACACAATGTTGACCTCACTTTTGGTTGAAGTCTAGTTTCCTATTTAGTAGCCTAAAATCTAGCCATAGGAATTTCTTGTTGACTATTCCTAGAGGACTAGAAAAGGAACCCTCACCATTAGAAATTCTAAACCTTCATTTGCTCAACTTGAAGTTCCACATGTTGGTCCTAACCTCTAGAATTTAGTAGGTGGGTTCAATATGGGGAAGCTCAAGGGGCATCCCCATAGGACTGCTTGGCCTTAGGGTTGCCCCTGGGTGTTTGTCTAGAGCTAATACACTCACTAAAACTAATTTACACTCACTTTCACCGCATCCCACTCACAAACCTAAATCCAAATTTGTTGGCTTTGACCCCTTCACCCTTTAGGAGACTCATGTGGATGATCCCATAGACCCACTAGCCCTAGGCTAGAGTCTTGCTTAGACCAATACATGAACGACCCAAAGTAGAGGATTTCATTGGTACATGGATCAAATAAGGTTATTGGCACCTCACCTTTACCAAAACAACCCAAAATCCCAAATTTGTCAAAATCCCCAAAAAACCCCCAAATTAGCCAAAATAACAAAAATACACTTGATGGCCTAAACTATCTCAAAACCCTCAAAATCATTTAAAATGTCTCCAAAACCAATTTGAACCCTTAAATAAACCCAATTTGATCAATTTGACTTTTTTGACAAAAACCCCCAAATTGCTCCTGAATGTCCAATTTCTCCAAATTCACCCAAAGTGTCAATCAATTTCATATCGATTTTCCCCAATTTTCAATTATAAACTCAAATTCATCATTCGTATGATCATTTCAAAACAAATTCAAGCTTAATTGACCCTTGCTTTGAGCTCAATTTTGATCCAAACCAAAACCCCCAATTTTCACCATATGATCTAATCTCACCTAATTAAACCCCATAACACACTCAATTTTCTCAATTTGGATCCCAAACTCTTCCTAAAATTCCTAATAATCAAATTTATTCCTTAATTGGCCTTGCCCATGCTTCAATTTCACTTAATTTCAACCTAAATCTTAAATCCCCAAATTTGCACCAATGTAGTCATGTGCCCAATTCCCACCAAATTGAATGTCCTAAGTCCAAAATTGGCACCCAATTAATGTTTAAAACTCTTCATGACATTCCCTAAGACAATTTTGAAGTCTCAATTTAGACTTAGCTCAAATCTATCCCAACCTAAACCCAAGTCTAACCCAACTTCCCAAATTGACTAAATGCCCTAACTCCTTCGAATTGACCCACCAAATCATTTCAAAACCACTCTAATTCTTCTATAAACCTCTCATGAAAATCACCCACACAAAATTGATTAATTAAATGGGCTCAATTTCATGACTAGTCTAACCCAAAACCAATTTTAAGACCATTTGACCAAAATTGAACCCCTTCATCAAAATTGACTTAGCCATACATAAGTGACTAAATTAATGTCACCACAGCTACAATTATAACTCTATTGACCGGCCTAAACCAACATAAACCACCTAAGTGAGAAATGGAACATTGGTTCATTGATTTAGGGGATCTTATCCATATTTAGCCTTATTTTAAAAATACTTTGCCATCATCACTTGCCATTTGGAGTACAACATAATTAACCCTTTCATGACCTCCTTAAGACAAGAAGTGACTAAACTATGGCCAACCACCACCTTAGCCATAAAAAATATTCCTCTGAAAGGAGCCCAAATGGTCAATACCAAAAATATGAACTCACTGACTTGGCTCACTCCAATTGGATGCTTATGCTTTTCTTCACTCCACCTCAGCAAGCCTTAGCAACCACTGCCAAGCCCTAAGCTCCACCAGGCAGCCATTTCAATAAATTGACCCCTCTACAGTCAAAGGGTAGTTTAGAAGTCCTCAAGTCAATCCCACCACTTTCCTCATATGGTTCCCATTGTAAGAGCTCAATTTTGAGTTTAAAAATTTAGCTCAAACTAGGACATATTTCCACACACCTCCATAGTCCACCAAACCCTAATTAACTGTGCCAACACCATCACTAGAGTAAGAGGAGTTGATCCCCTACAAAAGCCCCCTCTCAAACAGCCTCTAACATAGCTCTAGACTAACACGTGAAATCGATCTTGGTCAAAATCATATCTAGACACTTCACCAGGACCTAGAACTTCATCAAGAGGTTCGTTGGACCCAATCAAAGCCACCACAACCATCTGATTCAGGCCTTACATCTCAGATAAAGGTATTGAACCTCAACCACAATCCGAGCCTATTTTCATTCTTCATACATTTTTATTGTATTTCATACTGTATAAGCCATATAGATATATTATTCTTGAGTAGATAAAGGTATAGGAACAAACCCCATGCTATTTGGTTGAGTCTAGATAAAGATCTTAAGGTTTTAGTGTGAACGAATCTTGAGTTAGGTCAAATGGCAAAAAGTTTGGAGGAGATCAAGCCGGACGACACTTGGAGCAAAAAGGTAAGTTGTGTGGCAGCAGAGGTGTTTGTCGGCGTCAAATGGAAGAGCGCCGTGTGTGAGTTCAGAGCTGCTGTAGAATGAGTTGGCGTGCACATTTAAATAAAAAAAATTGGATTTTTTGGAATTAATTAAATGCATGAACTTCAAAAATCCATATCTTTTCTAGAAATATCATAAATATAAAAGAAAAAATATCCTCTTACTCAGTGAATATAGGAGAGCAATGTGGACTAAAAATAAAAATTATTTTCTTACTCTCTGATTTTTAATGAATTAAATACTTTTTGGGGTATTTTAATTCATTATGATCAAACATTACTCATCATGGCTTGAAATTTTGAGGGTTTGTTCCTCATGACAAAGATTATGTCCTCTAATTTTTCTAAGGTCAGAGGACATCTTTATGTTTCTAACCCTAATTTTCAGGCTAAGATGACTATTTTGGTTATATAAATTAAAACATCACTTGAAAAATTATGGGAATAATTTTAATAGGTTTTGCCATGGTCAAGGAAGCTTAGGAAAAATATCATGATGGCTTAA
This sequence comes from Phalaenopsis hybrid cultivar, assembly GCA_002079205.1. Classification (NCBI taxonomy): domain Eukaryota; kingdom Viridiplantae; phylum Streptophyta; class Magnoliopsida; order Asparagales; family Orchidaceae; genus Phalaenopsis; species Phalaenopsis hybrid cultivar. The sequence goes on from JXCR01073129.1 coordinate 88,827, forward strand.
ATAAATTTGTAAATTTCTATATTTGCTTAAAGGTATATATCTTGTAGTAATTTATGTAAATTAGATACTAATAAAAAATTAACAAAATCAACTCCACACTGTGTATAAAAATCATGTGTACCCACTATAAAAAAATAAAAATTATTTGATTAAGTTTGAGTACTAAAGTTGATTTTCTAAGTAACCATTATTGTTGTACAACATTAATTATAATAAGTTAAATACACTTGACTTTTTTAAGTTCCTTATGATTAGGGGCACTTAGAAAAAATAGAAGTTATTTTTGACAAAATACTTGATTTTTAGCCTTATTTTGAATTTAAAATAATTAAAAATAATTAAAAATTCTAAGAAAACAAAAAAATTTTAAAATATGTTTAATGGTCTCGTAATCACTTGAGACTCAATAAAATATTTTTCCTAACTTTTCCAAGTTAAAAATAAATTTTAAGACCTTAAAAATATACTTTTCCTTATTATTCTCATTAAAAATTATTATAATAAATAAATTAAAAATCATAAAAATACAAAATTCGATTCTCTGAGTCTTCCAAACTTAGAAAAGTTTAATCATAATATAAAAAGAAATTTTATAATTAAAACATTATTTTCCATTTAATTAAATCATTGAAATTTGTTAATAATTAAATAATAATAATAATAATTTAATTAAAAAAAAATAAAATTATGTCTAAGTGTTTCTCTATCTTAAGGGGATCTCTAGTAATTTTCTCATGAATAACATTTTATTTTGGATGGTTAAGTAAAATCAACTTTAACAATACTACCTTTTAAATTTAAATTAAATTAGATTTTGAAAATTAACATTTTCTTCTCTGATGTTTCATTTGAATTTTGATTAATGAGTTATGAGGTGAAGTACCCCAAAGGCAAAAGGGTAACGTTAGATTTTGGTGACTTAATCAAAATTTAGGATTAATAAAGGGAAAATAGGTAATTTTGATCCTAATGAACATGTTTGGATGATTAAAATACAATGAGATTAAAAGATAGAAAATCACTTTCCACTTTTTCTGTAATATAAACAAAAAATTCTAACTTCCTAAATCATCATGACTTGGAAGTCAATTAACATCAAATGATTCTTAAGTGATGAGATTAAGCTAGGAAGATGATTATTTACTTATCTTAGGCCTAAAATTGTTGATTATGTGAACTTTTAATAAGAACATATGTCATTTAAACAAAAATTTTAACCCCCAACACATTCCCCCGTTATAATTATTAAGGGCTTGGTAGTGACCTAAGCTCGATGTCTAAACTAAATTGATTGGATTTAAAAGATAATATGAATTTTGATTAACATATTTAAACATTACAAGCCTCAATTTAATTATGGGCACCTCAATCTTTTATGACTTAAACCTCCCTTAGAGACACCCACCCACATAACTCAAATGAAATATCAATTGATTAATGGAGTGTTCTAGCCTTGGAATAAATTGAACATCAAGTTTCCTTGAGCAATGGGATAACTTTAGTTTAGCCTTGGATGATTAATAGAACGATATGATAAGTTCTAAATGAACTCAAAATGTTTCAAGAAATCTTCAAAGTGGTTCAGGGTCATGCTCCAAGCACTTTGGAATCTCTTTACTATTTTGAAGGGCAAATTGAACTTGTTATATTTTGTTCTAAAATCATCCACTAAGATCCTCCGAGACTCAATAAAGTCATAACTTTGGGTTTGGTAGCTACACCTTCATCTACTCCTACAATTTAAATTCCTTACAATTTTATATACACATTGTCAAAGCTAATATTTCAGGTGGAAGGAGCAGGAAGAATCGATAGGTATGCTTTTAAGTTATTTCATCACTATTTACTTTTATTTATTTGCACCTCTCATTTCCTTCTTGTAAACTTACATGTTAAACAATGATGCCACCCTACATGTCAAAATCAAAACTATTAGGATAACCGTAAAACCAAAACTAAAATTTAAAAATTAAATAAGATAAAATTCACCGCCACAAAAGTCAAAGTATAAGATAACTCAAAATTTAATCACAAAAAAAATAAAATTGCAACTAAATTAAAATATTTCTATCACACTATTAAGAATCCCTTGGAGGAGGTAATCTATGGTTGCTAACGAGATTTCTCATGGTTTAAATGAAAGTATGGAACTCATTAAGTTGAGTTTAGTAAATTCATTTGAATTAATTGAATTTGAAAGAAAACAGTGGTACCCAAATGAAGGAACCGTAGGATCTTAACCGGTGTCACTCTAATCAACTCTAACATTCTCAATAACATTTAAATAATCATAACATTAGGAGACATTTGATTTGACATCATGACTTGACACAATAGAAATCTTACAATCGCCACGACGAGGAACTTAGAGCTAGCATTGTGGGCAGCACGACCATCTTCAATAATAAAACATGTCTACATCAGCTAAACTTTCTTAGAATAAAACAACAAGCCATAGTATTTCGAGGTTTTCTGCTTAGTGCGACGTAAATCCTCAACTTTTCTTTAAACCTTTGTATGACTCTGCTATAAAATATAAGCCCTAACTCGCCTTAGGATTCCGAGGTTTTCATTCATCACAGCCTAAATCCTCACATCTTCCAGGTTATTTATGTGATCATTTCACATGGATATAAGCCCTAATTAACTAAAACTGGAAAGATAAAACATTTAAATATTTCTTCTCTAAAATTAAAGCCAAACCATAAGATAGCTTAGGAAGTCACTAAGGTTCCCCTCAGGATCCGTGACATCCCCTAGTTCTTCTTTCTTTGTTTTCCAAAAGTAAAATGTTCCAAAATTTGAGTCATTCCCCCTTCACACCTGTTTATCTGATTTCTTTGAAATTTCCTATTCCTTTGATCTTTTTGAAGAAATTTCCCTTGATTTTTATTAAGTGCTTTCTTAGGTGACTTTGGTTATATAAGATGTAATTAACTACATGGGCTTGCCTTTATAGGAAACTTTCAAGAACCTAGCTTAACATAAATCTTATTTAATTTTTCATATTAAATAGGGTAACTTGTTGGCTTAGAAATAAAAATGGTTTCGCAGACTAAACAGATGTCATATATTTCTTAGTTTGTTTGATCGAGCCTCACCCTTAAGTTTTGTGCTTATAAGTTGGTATAGACACATAGCTTGAGGTGAAGCGCTCTTTCATCTATACTTTGAAAGATATGAGATAAGTTTGATTTCATATTTTTCTAAAAATTAAATATAAATATGTAATATAAATTGCCTTTCCGAAGCGGACGATGGGAATCCGGTTCCGGCGATCGATAGCTTCCAACGGGCGACCCCTCTTAACAAAAATAGTGCCGACCATAGTAGAGTCAATTTCATATTCAGAAATCCTCTACATGTTAGTTTTATTTTGATGCATTTACTATTTTCTTTCACCTACAAAATTTTTGTACTAAAAATTTTTAATTACTTAAAAATTTAAGTTTAGGGAAAAGAAAAATTTTCTTTTAATAAAGAAATAAACTAAATTTTATTTGTCCTCAATTAGCTATGTTTTTAAAATTAATATAATACGACCTTAGATTTTTTAGGTTAACTTTAAATGAATATATTTATGTTTGTAAATTATGATAAATTTATGTAAAAGGGTTTAATAAAGATGGTCAATTCTAAAGTTAAGGATATTTGGTATTAAAAGCTAAAACTATGTTTTCTACTTAATGTAAGAGAAATTGTATTTTTGAAGTATTAAGAATCTTAGAGTTTCATGCAAGAAGAAAAGATTGAGACTTTATGAAAAATCATCAAAACTAATATGAATTTATAAAGTGAAGAAAGACAAGAAGTTTTAACTTTAAGAAGAGAATAGTGAAATTCAAAATTATTAAAGACTATCCAGATTTAAAAATTCTCACTTAAAAAAGAAAAGAAAAGAAAGGATTGAAAAGATCCTTAAAAAAAAAAGAAAAGGAAAGGAAAAAAAGAAAGGAAAAAAAAATGTGAGGAGAAACTTGAGGAAAATGCTTTATTACATTTTTTAAACTTGTATTTGAGTAGTAGCACCCTTACTAGTAAAGATTTCATGAAATTCCTTTTCATATGGATATTTCAAGTATCCTTAATATAACAAATTGAAATTCTTCTTGAAATGAATAAAGATCAGAAATCTTATATTTGATTACTAAGTAATCTTATACTTAAAGTTTTCATCTAAGATATTAAAAGTCTTTTAAAATCATACAATTTTATTTATTAAACTAAAATATAGAAGTTTATAAGTTAAACTCTATCCTAAGTAATATTTTTATGTAGTAAAAGAGTCACTTGAGGACTATTAACATTTATGTTTGGGGGATTTTGATACACCAAAATAATGTGATACTTTAAGTATACAATTTATTCTTATTTTTGGTGATATTACACTTTAAAGAAGAGTATTTTCTTATTTTTATTGCAGGTACATCAATTTTAGACATTTAAAGAAAAAATAGCAAAAAGGAGAAAAATTGGAGCAAAAATAGAGAACTTTCTGAATTTGGCATGAGGGGCACTAACTTACAAAGAGCCGGCGCCTCTGGCATCATTATACAAAAGTGGCGCCAAAACCTAGAATAGTGCAGACTTAAGTAACATGGACTCTGAGGCACCAAAATTGGCGTCAAAAGCACCAGAGACGATACTTAATGGATTAAGGTAGTTTAGGATAAATTTTTAGCGGGTTTTGAAGGCTCCAAATGTTTCAAATGCTCTATGGAGTTATTCAATGCATTTTGACACATTAGAAGGATATTTAATGAAGGGATATGTCTCTTAAATTAGTTGACATGTCTTTTGGGATTCAAAAGGTGTGACATTTCGAGAGAATTCAGTTGGGAAGTTTGAATTATTTTTGAAAGAAGGCAACCCTTAATTAAAAAGGAGAGTGGCGAGAGAGAGTTTTTATGGGTGGCGTGAAAAAGAAGAATAGTTGAAGTGTGAGATAGAGTGAGGGACTTGGAGTTTTTTTGCTAAGGTTGTAAGAGGAGAGAGAAAGTGACAGATTTCTTCTTCATTACATTTCTAAGAAAGAATTGAGAGTGCTTGTAAAGACAAAAAGTGCTTAAAGATAACTTATAAGGATTTTCTTGGGAAGGAGTGTGAGATAAGTTGTGTCTTTTATCTCTTTGTTTTGTAAACTTATTTTTATATTTGAAATCCGTGTTTTTTCATTTTCTTCTCATTATTTTTGAGTAGTCTGGTTTATCCTTCTTCTTACTCTGAGATATGGTTTTGTGAAGAATTGATTTTATTTTATAAAGTTTTAAATGTCAATAATTTGTGATGATTTGAACTCCGATCTTCATTTGCTTTTCGATATGACCAATTGAAATGTTAAAATGTGTTGAAAAACATATGACTCAAAAAGACTATGATTTGTACAATATGGTGAGAGTCACATTCAATTTCATGGGTGAGAATGTAATCCATGAGGTTGAGTGCAAATAAATAGGTTAATATACTTTCTTTGAGATTCAAATGTGACAGATTAAAATCCTCAATTTGGTCTAGTTGATTGAAAACTAATGTGAGATTGTAGCTCTTGGACGAGGGAGAAGTGGGATCTCTGGAGTGAGAGCCGGTATCCTTCCAACCTACCCACAAAATTAGGGATCAAACTCTGGATTAGTCAAATTTTTATACACTTAACAGAAGGTCAAGAATAAGATTGCTCCTATTTGACACAATACAAATATATATATATATATATATATATATATATATATATATATATATATATATATATATATA
>JXCR01073129.1:94744-161480 GCA_002079205.1 Phalaenopsis hybrid cultivar
TTTTAAATTCTTCACAATCTATATACTCAATGTAAAGGGGAAGGTTGCTTTATTAAATTTGAACTCTTCATCACAAAAATGTTTTTTATTTTTTATCAGTTTAATTTTGAAGTTTAGTAAATAGTTTAGTTAACTTAGTTCTTTTAACTTTTTTTTTATCATGCAGTGAATTACGTTATTTTGAATTTCGTAGTTAAGTTTTGTAGTTTGAATTTCGTGTTGTACATTATAGCCCTAAAATGTCCAACTTAGTTCTTTTAACTTCATTTTATTTAACATACAGTGAATTAATTTAGATTTGATTTTTGTACTTAAGTTTTGTAGTTTGAATTTCATGTTTTACATTATAACCCTAAAAATGTCAAACTCTTTGTGGGATTGATACTTAGGACTCCATTAGAGCCCTTCATTACTTGAGCGATACATATACTTGCATGTTTATTATGGGTTTGGCAGTTTAAATATTTTAAAAGATAAAATTATTTTTACTAAATTTATTTTTATTGGGGTTGAATTTCATATTTATTATAAGTGTTACCGTGTGTGTTTTGTAATATTGAAAAATATTTACAAAAGAAACACACAACAATCCGTGCATCAGTCCCCCTTGAAAGCCCCATCTCATAACCACTCGAACCAAGCTCAAGACCAAGGCCTCCCCCACCTGTAAGAGGAATTCATGCCCAAATGATTCACTAGAGCAAGGGGATACTTCAAGGAGATTCGTTAAACCCCACTAAAGCTTCTACAAGCATTTGATTGAGGCCACACCTCTTAGACAAATGTATAGAATTCTTCCCCCCAAATCAAGCTCGATTTGGGATTTTATGAAGGGAAGTTTGATTTTATGCTTGATTGGCTGCATAGATAGGTTTGTTTGAACATGATGAAGGTGTAGGATCAAACCCCATGCGATTTGATCGAGTGTAGTGAGAGATATTAAGCATAGAAGGTGGATGGTTCTCAGGCTAGGTCACTTGCATACGATGACCACAAACCATCTGATCACGCTTGTATCGGATGGATGGCGCAGATGCAGTCGAACGAGGAAATGAAACATAAAGCACGGGTCGAGTTTGCACTGAGTCAGATGACAACTTCAAGTAGAACGACGACACGTGGAAAATTTGGAGCGCCGTAGGTTGACATGGATAAGTAGGAAAATATGTTTTCTTTAATTATTTTAAATTACAAAATTAGAAAATGCTTAACTTGGTGTAGAAAAATCATAAAAATAAAAAATATATATATCCTCTTTCTCAGTAAATAGAGGAAAAAAATGTGGAATGAAAATAAAAATTATTTAACATGTCTCTGAAGTTAAATCGATGTAATTAGGGTTCAAAGACCTTAGATTTGTTGTGCTTACATTTAATAAAATAAAAAAATATCAAAAATATCAAAAATCGGGTTTGGCGACTAGGCGCCAGAATCTGGCGCATAAAAGCCAATTTATCGTGGAATAAGGCTCCTAAGAGTCAAGGCTAGTGCCTTAGTCCAAAAGTTTGCATGTCAAACATGTGTGTCATGATTTTTATAACCAAAGTTACATCTTCTTCCTCCAATTCGCACAATAGATCTCCTTGGGCTTTTCCTTGCTTACAAAATTTGGAGTTTTGGTGCCTATAATCTTTAAAGCTCTTCTTCTCTAGGTATGATCTACGCTTTGGCCTAAAAATTTTGTTGTTCCATAATGGATCTCTTCTACATTTGTAAAATACCAAAAATATGGAAAAATATGGGGAAAATAGTGTACATCCATGGTAAAAGATTTTGTTTGTTTAGATTTTACTTTTAGGTGTCCTTAAAACATATATTTGAAATTTATTTTATTTTTTATTAAATTTTTGTGATGGCTCTGAAAACATAGAGAGCAAAGGGGAAAGAAAATTTTGACAATATGAAATTCAAAATTCTGAAAGCACAAGATTGATATAATGAATTTCTATTGTAGGTAAAGTTTATTATGGATCAATGTTTTTCTAGTCCTGGCGGTGCCACTGAAAATTAGATTGTTGCTCGACGTTGGGAAGGTTTCTTCGACATCAATACTATAGTAGTTTTTTTGTGCTGTGGAAGTTGTATGCTAATCTTCTTGAAAAACCAAAGGAGGAAGTGTTTGTCTAAGGGTGCAGATTTGAGTTCATCCTTGAGAGGATTAATATTTTATATGATTTGCCTCTTACTTTTAATTGCTTCAGTTTTAAGTTTGATCCATCTGAGTTAGAGCTGGATAAGATCATTGCATTCTTTACAGAGGGAGCGAAGCATGGAAATTTAAGAACGAACATAAGTTAAATATTCTCACCTATGCATAATGCCCCATCTAAAGCTTGACATTATTCTATTTCTCCTCGACTACTTCATACAAATAATTTGATCTATGTGACTTAGGAGAGAGCCATTTTGAACTATTGCATTCAAAAGATGAAACACAATGACGTTGATTCCCTCATAAATAAGACTATTTACACATCCGCCAGACGCAGTGCATCAACAGGTTTGGGCTACCCTTCCCTTATTATTACCTATCTGGAAACATTCTGAGGTTATATATAAGACATCAGAAGAGTTATAAAAAGGGATAATGTGGACTTATATAGAGGATCTTAGGGTAGACCTTCTGTTATTCCCTCTACTTCAACCTCGAGACCTTCTACCTCGAGTACATCTACTCAATCAACTTTAGGTTTGGATAGTATGATGAAGCAGTTGTAGGAACATCAAAGTGATATACTATTTGTATAGTGTTAGCTTCACAAGAATGAAGAACATCGTGAGCATTTGGAACAATACTTGTAGCATAAAATTGAATATGAATAAGCTTCATTACTTCCCTTATGAACTTCTTGAGAGGAGACCAAAGTATATTATTCCATAAATTTCCTCCTTATCAGTTGTTTGAGTGCTGCAAGGCCATGGATCAGGATGATGATGTTGAGGAGGAGGAGGAGTAGTGATTTTGATGTTTGAACTTACTTTTTCTTGATTATTTGTGCTCTTTAATAATTTTGATTGTACTGGACATTATGATAATTATGTGCATTGTTGTTGTGTCTTTTGGATTTTTTAGTTTTCATTGCACTATTATGTTGCTTTTACTCTACTTCATATATATATTCTACTTGTGTGTGATAGTAGTTCTTTACTTTGTACTTTTCAAGTTAAACCTATTTTTTTTTGTTTACATACTGCTACAAAACTGCTTTTATTTTTTTTGTACATGTATTATTTACATGCTTATAGCCAGATGACAGATAATTAATCTGTAAATGTTTCTCTCTTCACACTCTTTTTATACTATCATGTTTTAAACTATTTAAAATTTCAAGTTTGGCGGAGGAATTTTAAAAAATAAAACTTTATTTGTTCTCAAATAAGCTATATGTAAAATTATTTTAATGTAACAAGTTGTATGTGTTTTAAATTTTAGAAAATATATATTTTTGATTCTATGAATGATATAGTTAACTTAAGTTAAAATTCTTAGTAATAAAGGATAATTTTAAAGTTAAGATAATTAGTATCAAATTTAGGAATATGTTTTTACTATCCAGACTAGGAAAAATTGTATTTTTCAAACATTAAGGATCTTCGATTTACACTTAAAAAATTTTTTTGAGACCCTATGAAAATCATTTTATACTAATACACCTTATCAAGTCATGAAATGTGAGAATTTTTTATCTTTAGGAATATAATAGTGAATTTCAAAATCATTAAAGGCATCCAGGTATAGTAATCCTCACATGACAAATAAAAGAAAAGAAATGATTAAAAATGTTCCTAAAAGAAAAAGGAAAATTAAAATAAAAAAAAATAAAAATAAAAAAGAAAAATATGTGAGAAGAAATTTGAGAAAATGCCTAATTAAAAATTGGTTTCATTTGAATTATGTTAAATGAAGAAACTTACTTACACTTCTGAGCTTATACTTAATTTTAAAAGCATTAGTTAAATCTTTACTAGTAAGAGTGCTCATACAATTTATTCTTTTAATTCTTCTAAAATTCCTAAGTCTGCTAAATTACAATTATTTCTGAAATGAATAGAAAATCAGAATTCTCAACTTATGTACTAGATATTTTTACACCTTAGTTTTATTCTGAGTTATTAAAATTTTTTTCCAACGTTTTACAATTACATTTATGCAATTGGAATATATTAATATTTAATGAAACCCACTACCATAAGTTAAATATTTTATTTTACAAAATAGATGAGTTACTTGAGAACAAGTAACGTTTAAGTTTGCGAGAAATGACATGCCTTAAAATTACCAACTATATGTATATTTTATGATTAATTTTAAGTATATTGCACTTTAATGAAATTTATTTGTGTGTTTTTGATTTCAAGTACAAGAAATGGAGTTTCAGAGCAGAATGAGCAAAAAATGGTGCAATGCAAAATAAGGTCCAATGGAGCTAAGGAACAAAACTTGATTTGGCGCCTAGTCACCGGGCAGTTAATTGGGATCTTTAGAAGGAGCAACAGTTGGGTGTCTAGGTGCCATAAATGATTTGGACCTTTTGACATTAAATATGGATGAATTTTGAAGAGGTGCTTAAAGCGACTCTTGGTGATTTTTGAAAGCTCTATTTAGTAGAGTCATTGGCTGGTCAAAAAAGAGAGCTTTTTGTGGGTGTCGTAGGTATTAGTGTGTAGCGTGTGAGTGTGTGAGTTAGATTCCTTTTAGAGTTTGCTTTGCAAGGGGAAAAAACTTTTATATAATTTGAACTCTTCTTTATTAAACTAGTTTAGAATCTCTGCATTTACCATTTGCTTTGAAATAAATCTTGTAAGAATTTATTAACTTTGTTTTACACATGAACTTTCTATCATATTCCCTAAATTAGTGTATTGATTTTAAGTAGATTTTATTAAGTTGATAAACAGCAGTTTCTTAGTCCATTCACCATCCCCGTGAAATCGATACTGGTTTTAAGGAAAATCTTATATTACTTGAAATGATATGTATACTAGCATAATACCCATAGTATTTTAATCATTAATTAAACTCCTAATTATATAACATATTTATTATACACATTAGCCGCTAAAATATATTTGGTCAAGTTTTTGCCCATCTTTTGGAAACAAAATATATGCATAAATGCGGGCCAGATTATTAATACTACCATGTTATTTTAATTTTCCATTTTTTTTGCTTGGTTATTACCCTATTTTTGGTTTCCCCCACTAGAATTGTTATTTCAGTTAAAATTAGGAAGGTTCTTCCAACTTAGGTTAAGAAAGTTAGAAGAAGGGTTGTTAGGTCTATTGTTAATTGCATTAAGAGTCTCAAATGATGAAGTTCTATAATCAACCATTTATTTAAATGAATATTCCTAAGTTAATGGACGTACTTAAGGTTGGTTCATTCAAAATTGATTTATCTTCCTTAATATTACTGCAACCTGAAATGAAAGAATTAGATGTAAATTAGTATCACACGCACTAGCTACCTTTATAAGATTTTCCCTTTCAGAAGGTTAGTAGATATTATTTGTAGACTTCCCATCAATCAAAGAGTAGGCCTCATCAAATGGCTTCGACATGAGTGAAACACAGCAGTAACATTAATAATAGATCTAAGGGATCCTACTAAACATAGTAAAATGTTTGAATGATTAATCAAATCAGGCAGAGCGTGATGTGGGAACTTCCTTAAGTCTCTCCCACGCTTCATATATCTATTCTCCTTTGTACTGATTAAATGAGGTAATATCGTTCATAAGTTTAGCATTTTTGAAGGTGGTAAATACTTAGCTAGGAATTTTTTGAAAAATTCACCTCAAGTCGTAATTGATCCAGGATCTAATGAGTTTAAGAAAATTTTTACTTTATCCATTTAAAAAAATTTTAAGTCTAACAACATCGTTTGACACACTATTATAACAAAATGTATCGCAAAGTTTTAGAAAACTTGCTAAATGTAAATTTGGATCCTCAGACAGACTTCCCCCAAATCGCTTACTCTACACTATTTTGATAATGACAGGTTTCAATTCACATGTGCAGCTTCTATAATAATAGTTTGAATACTTAAGTGAATTTCATCTGCCTTAAGATTAGCTTAATCCCTTTATGGACTATGTTTGTTAGGATGTTCATTAATTAGTATTTATTTATCTAAATTGTTATGTGGAATATTCATCATTTCTTCAACAAGTTCGTTAAGTATTTTTTGTTTTCTATTTTTTTTTAATAGTCTTATGTAGTTCAAAATTATAGGTTACAAGTTCTACAGTTCCAGCACTACACATATAGAACTAAAGTTTCAACTATTAAAAGTAACACAAGCACACTCGACAAATAATAAAAAAAAACATTTTTTTTCCTTTTCTCTTTATCTTTAACACAAAAACAAAAACTTGCAAAATTAAATTACAATAATACTTTTCAAATCTAAGTCTAATTGATTCAATTAAAATTAACCAAAGGTTCTTTACCATCGAGTCCTCAAAAATGGCGGCAGAAACATGATCAGTCCCAACGATTATCAAAATTATGTAAGTCCTAGTAATGGTACCAAAACTTGATCCGGTCCCTAACAAATTGATTGAATTTTTAAAATTAGTTGTATTTAAATGATCATTCAAGTATATGTATCATTTCAGTAATATACGAATCTATTGAGTCTAGATTATCAATCCTATGGAGACCAATGTAATGACTCCTTTACGAAAAGTTTTAGTCTACCACTTATAGGTCTTAGTTTGGAATGTCAATTAAGGTGGGTATTCTTACAACTTCTCCTAAATTACAACACTAAGTCCAAAGAAAAACCTAACTAGACCAATTTTTTTGGTGAATATCAAGATCTAAAAGCTAAATTTCTCTTATCGTTGCATAAGTGGATTATAGAATTGAACAATATGAATTGTCATTGAGGCTATTGAGAAATATGAGCATATGTTTTGTTTACCCTCTTCCGAGTGTGTGAAAAGGTTTGGTTAACCTAGTTTTAATTCCTTAAACCCTACATTGAACATATCAAAATGAATTTTCCTATCTAATTGCATTGCCGACAGTCAACTTTAATTATAGCCTACAGAACAATGTAAATACTTTAGTTGTTTTTCTACTACTCTCCCGAGTTCTAATAGACCACAATAGATTTTAATAATTCATATGGCCAGTACCAAAAATTAATGAAGCTAAATAGAATACTCATCACGTTGAAACTAAAAACCATTTCTAAGAGCGTTCTACACATTCTACAAATCCTACTTATTCATTAAATGAGAAAGATAAAAGAAATCTACTCACAAAGCAAGATAAACACAATAGAAATACTCATCATTTAACAAAACAAATTCACTAAATATATGTTTAGAATAAGTACAAGACAAAAAGTAACACAACACTTAGTTTTTATCCTCTAAAAAGATATTAAAAGATCTCCAAAAATGTATTTAAGTGCTCCATGAAATTCATAGATTATCCCCTTACAATCTCTCAAGAAAAGTAAAAAATAACAAATCCTCAAACTACCTACTACTCCTCTGCTCTTCATTACTTCCAAAGGCATCAAAATGGCCAAGGGTTCCTTCTCTAAGTGTTAAAATCCATCAAATAATTCCCCTCATTGAGTTAAATAACTGCAGGAAATGTTCTAGCAGGTACCAGTGCCTTGGTGCCCAGCTCGTGGCTCCTAGTCTCCACCTTCTCGGGTTGTTTGGGAGGCACTGGTGCTTATGCAGTTAATAGGCTGGTGCCAAGGAGCTTAGGCGGAGCGTCTTGGCACCCGAAGGCTGACGCTAGGCGCCAGTCTGTCGGTTCCAATATGCTCCATTTTGACTCTGCTTCGCTACATTTTAGCTCCGCTTTGCTCCATATGTCTTAACGGTTGTGCCTGCAAGAAAAGAACAAAAATAAATTTCCATAAAGTGCAATTTCAACACATAAATAGGTGCAAAATATAAGAAAAATTAAGCAAGTGTTAAGACATATCAAAATGTAAAGAGAAAATAAAAGTAATTATGTCAAGCACGATCAAATTGAAAAAAGAAGAACAAAGAAAACTTAGTCTACATAATGCACAAATTACACTAAATGAGTAAGAAGAAAGAAAACATGATTGGTGTCATCGAAAATAAAATTTTGAAAAGAAAGAAAGAAATACCATGGTTCATATCATGAACTAATTGAATTGAAAGGGTGAGGTAGTGTGTGCAAAAATTCCATCCTTTCGTCGGTGTTCTTCCTTGTTTCTTTGATGTTCTTCGCTTGGTTTGTCTTCTATGCCCTACCTTGTTGTCTTTCTTAGTTTGGATGATTGAAATGAAGAAGTTGTGAAGAGGAGATGGCCCTGGGTTCTTCATTTGCGAGCGAAGAATGAAGATAAGGGTGGAGAGGAGAAAAAAAGGAGAGTGGATTTGGGTTTAGAGAGGAGAAGAGGGAAGGAGGGAAGGGATTTCAGCCAAAGATGGGAGGAATGCATTCTGAAATTTTTAGGGAGATAAAGAGATGTGTTAATTTTGGTTGATGGGGTATAGTTATAGGTGAATTGGGAGAAAATAAAGGCAATGTTTGAAAGTGGGGAAAGTTTGAGAATGGAGGAAAAAAATCTCAAAATTAAATTGGGTTGTTATGGTGGTTGTGATAAAAAAAAATAATTATACCACATTTTGAAGAGAATTGAACAAGAAATCAAATATTATTTTTATTGGGGTTAACAATATAGTATCTAATCCCTAATATTGGACAATGTCTTTAAATGTATGATTGGCAGCTATCCTAGTCAGCCTTGATAGCTTTCTCGAATTGCTATTTTTACAAAGATAGGTTTAATCCATTCACTTGGGGAAGATGGTGATATGCTAGATCAGCCTCTTTGCTGTGTGGACTTGATTCAACAACTTTGTCAGGTGGGCTCAATTCCCTCACTTTGGTAGATGGGCCTAATTCGCTACTTCAGCTAGTGGGCTCTATTCGGCCACTTCCACAAGTGGGCTAGGTCGCGAGTAAAAAATCAATTAAAATTTTTGTATATTTGTATTTTCGTATACATTATAGAACTTCCTTTTCAAAAGAAAATTTATTGTAAATATACATCATTAGATAAAGTTTTTGGTGCAATATCTTGTTTCTCTTTCTTAATGTAAGATTCTACATGTAAGAAAAAAAAATGATTTTCAACCTAAACTATTTAGAAACTAAAATCAAATTTTGGGAAAAGTAAGTCGATTAATTCGCCCTTTAATTGTAATTTTATCTATCAAAAAGTTTGGATATCAAAATTAACAAAATTTAGCAAAAAAATTTAGCTAAAAATTTTCAATTACTCGAAGCCATATTCTTTATTTCATTAGAGTTTTGAAGGTGTCAAATTATGCTAAAAAGTTTTGCCCAAGAACTTTTAAGATCACTCGAGAGAATATCTACAAGCGTTATTAGGGTTTTAAAAGTGCCATATAGATTTTGGGCATAAAAAAAGGTTTTGTGGAGTGTAAAAAGCCTTTTCTTAGCTTAGAAATGGATGAGAAGCGTCCTGTCTCCGTTGTCAAGTGAATGCGACCTCACACACGAAAAATTATTCCATACGGATCAGACACCGCACGCAAGCTGTGTGCGGTGTCTGATCCGGACCTTATCACCTAATCGACGGTCTTGATGTATTTCGGAGGGCCCGACCTATTTTTTTTTTCTTTTTTAAAAAAACGGAAATAATCCTGACCGTAGATCAACGTGATCTACGGTCAGGATCGGACACCGCATGCAGAGATGCATGCGGTGTCCGTATGCAAAAATCTCTCACACGAAAAATTATTCAAGAAGAGGCTTAAAGCTTGACTTTTTTTTGTGTTACATTTACTTGAATTTTTTAAAAATTTAAATTACATGATAAAACATTTTCTATTAATATTATTTTCAAAGTAAAAGGTTTAATTTCTTAGCTACAAAAAATCTAAGAATCAGCAAAAAAAATTTAAAAAAATGAAATTGATTGTTTTCTTTTGTAAGAATTAGATTCAAGAAGAAGCTTAAAGCTAAAACAAGGATGGATGTATTATGATGAGGAGCTAAAGTCAAGAAACTTGTTTTAAAAAAGGATAAATATATTTTATTTTATTTGAAAGCTTTATAATTTAAAATTTTTCTAATGTTTTTACATATTTAACATCTAAACTTTGATATTTATAAGCATATCTCTTATATTTTTGAAATCATAATTTCACATTTACTAAATTTCTAAAAATGAAATACGCCGTTTCAAGCAAAAATTTAGAATACCAAAGTGTTATAAATGTAAATACGAAACTTAAGATGTTAGAAATGTAAATAAGTGAAAGTTGTGTAAATATATGTAAACTTGCCTTAATTTTCTTATGCGTTGAGATTTTCTTGTGTCTCTCATATGGAGGTATGCGAAAAAAATATTGATTTGGTTCATATTTATAACAATTTTTGCTAATGCTATCAATAATACACTACGTATAAGATGAGACAAATAGTGAGAATTGGTGGTTGGTTGAAGGAAAAAGTTATTTCATTGAGATTATAAATTTAAATTAAAGATTTTATCATTTATCACTAATTAATTTGTTAGTATCTTCAAATGAAAATAAAAAGAGAGGAAAGCCAAGAGTAGATTAGTGAGTGATGGAGAATGTTTGATTGGAATCATCTAGGAAAAAAATTATGAAATGTTGGACACGTATCAGACACAGATGGCTCTGAAATGGCTCCAACTCGTGTTAAACACGACATAGAAGCGTCTCATTGAAATAATATTAAAACAATTTGAGGACACACATATGACATGCATGGGGCACGGCAAGTCAGGTGTATCTTAAAGTAATGAATTAAAAATTCATAAAAAAATATTCTTGTGATTATAATTAAAGATATACATATTTTACATAAAATTTAAGAAGTTTTAAATACATATCAATCAATTTATTTACATATATAACACAAACATTTGAATTATTACATATATCTCACCTTACATATATATGAAAATGTGAATTTATTTATTTTTAATTAAAATTAGTGATATGCTAGAGGTGAAAAGAAAGATTTGGGCGTCAAAGAAGCCAATGATCATCTTATTTATTTTAAGGTAATTGCTTATTCTGACTTTTTTATGCAAAAAAAAATAATATATTCTTACTTTTATACATTTTCATTATTTTTAAATATAATTTAATTTTTCTTAAAGATACAAAATAAAATATATAGAATTATATCAATTAAAATAATAAACAAAATGTGTCAAAGGAGCTATTAGTGTTTAAAATTAGAATTATCAGATTTCTTTGTTTATCTCTAATATTATTCTTAATATTTAATTTATTTAATACTTATTTAAATTTTAATAATTGTTATTTTAATAGTGTTTCTACTATTTATAATAATAAATGCTTCATATTTGTGTGGTACGGTGTTCATATTTTTGAGAAAAATAGAAAAAGAAGTGTTGACTTGCCAAGTGGAAAAGGAGATAAGGAAGAGATTCGGTGGGGAATCAAGACAAAAATGGCAACATCTGAATATATTTATTCTCTAGGCGGTGCTTTATTATAGTTTGATGAGTAAAAAGGAGAATTTACTCCTAAAAATATAAAAATGTCAAAAAATAAAATATTTACAGATTCCATTAAATATGATGATTTATTATTATCAACATTTAAAAACATTGATTTAATTTCATTTTGACCAATTCCTAAGTTTCTAATTTCAACAATTTCTTCAGATTTTATAAGCTTGGAAAAATGTTGAACAGAAATGTAAAAATTAAAATATTTATAGATTTCATTTAATATGATTATTTATTATTATCAATATTTGAAAACACAGATTTAATTTCATTTAAGTTTCTAGTTTCAACTATCCCTTCTAGTTTTATGTCGATTTTGATTAATTTTTAATAACATAAAAATTGAAAGTAAGTAGAACTTGATGAAACTTTAACATTGAAGTTCTTTTTATTATTTGATGTTTTCATAGATGCTATGTCAACAAATATATTCATGGTTGGGAATGCATCTTGGTGTATTTTGGATGAAATATTTCAAAATAATTTGAACTCTAATATGAATAAATTTATAGTCAAACAAATTGTCTTCATAATTGAATTCAAGATAATTAAATTGATTTGATTCAATGTCAAAGAATCCAAATCAAATACTTGAAGTGTTAGTGATATTATTGCAAGTTTAGTTGAAATGTAAATTGAAATTTGAATAATTCATGCTTACTTTAAAGTCGAGTGGCTTGATGAGAGGAAAGCAATGAGCCAAGAATGTTCGATGCCCCACTAGAACAAAAAAAAAAACTGTTAAATAGCCTCAACACTTGTGTTGCGCAAGTTTCAAGGCTAATATTTGTGTGGGATTACTGTCTGATTTGGGACAATACATATTAAGGATCAGTTATGCATCATCATACGTTGGAGAAAACAGTTAGCGTCTAGACTACCAGTGATATTATTCCTCGTTATCTTTGTAACTTAAAAACAACAACAGTGGGACATTAAGTTATACAAAAAGTTACATAGGGCAGTTAATATGGACTACATGCTTAAAGCAACATGTGCCCCAAGGTGGGAAAGACCTCAAATCAATCCTGTCCGGGACATGGTCCACACAGCCAGATAGCAAAGTATAGTGATTCTTAACTAGGGGCTTCAGAGGCTCCACTTGAACTGAAACTAAAACAGGCAAAGAAAAAAATTGTTGATCTTGTTGCTGAGACCACAACTGCTTGTTCATGTTCCTTCAGGCCCACTTGTGAAACCTAGGAATAAGAGAAGGCTAAAAGGGAACAAAAACAAACATGGTAGAGATAATAGCTAAATCAACATCGACTGCACTAGAGCCTCTAGAGGTTTCACCAACCATTGGAATATAAATCCTCGAATACACAGAGGGATCACCTAAAAACCTAGAGACAACTGAAGGACATTGTGGGACATCTCTATAATGAACTACTTCTTCCTCGAAAGAGAGGTTGCACTGATGCGAGCTACCCGAATGGGATTAACATCGTAGAGAGTGGTCTTCACAGGACGCTCAAAGGAACCAATGACAATGGTCACAACATGTAGATTGAAAGATCTGGGAGAAAATGAAATAGAGCACCATCCAAACGTATTGATCCTAATCAACATCTTATTATACATTTCCTTAAACTAAATGGATCATTAATCAATCTTAAATAATAAGTCAAATAATAGCAAGCAAAATATACAACCACACCAACTCATACATAACACTGTAACTAAAATGTTGGAAAGCACTAGTTACTCAAAAAATGAAGCGACTGAAATATTGTGGGTACAACAACACCAATGCCTATGAAAAGGCAACAACTGAAATGTTGTTGGTGAGAAAAGCACTGATTAGTGCCAAGTCGCTAACCATAGAAACAAACTCATTGAATGAAATTTAATTACTCAAGAGGTTTTAAATAGTGGCTAACAGACGAAACTAGGACTTAAAATATAAGTTTGGACTTGTAAAATGGTGAGAGTGTGTCCTCCTTACTGTAGTTGTCATGTTTTTTTTAGTTCTTTTGAGCTCATAGTTGTTATTATGTCTAATTAACATCTTACCATTCTTTTATCCAAATATCCCTAATTCATAGGTCGTCAGAGTGATTCAGAGAAGAAGAGTGGTTGGAAATAAAGAAAATAAGATGAAACTAGAAAAAAAAATTAACTTAAGAAGTACATGGATAAATTATGTAAGGTAATCCTCACACGGTAATTTAAGAGTGTATGTACAAAGCAAGATCGAAACAAAACATATTAAAACATATACCCGTTAAATAATTTCTCAACATGAGCAACCTATATATGTGGTGAACAAAAATTATATTATATTTTGCAACTCTATAAGAAATGTGTCCTTTAGCTTAATTACATTTTAGGGAATACCCAAAGAAATTCTTGAAAATAGGAGCCTTGCGTATAATTTTGGCATAACAAATGAAATAGGTATAAAAAAGGAATGTGATTATCTTAACTAGGAACATCTTAAATTATGGTGAAATGGTGGATATGGCATGGCTTCTCTCCATTGTAAGGGTGATGAGGTAGATAAGGACTCTAGGGATGAGTTGGCTTATCCACTCAAGCTAGAGTGAATGAGCGATGAGGTCAAATTCATATAAGGTGCCATATATCTCTCTTCATGTTGTCTTTTGAAAAAAACAAAAAATTGTGGGTTTTAGGTGTCTTTATGGGTCTTCATGGGTTGGGTGCATCATGGTGGGTTTTATGGGTTATGGGCTTCTAACCCTAAGTTTACACTCAAATTTCAAACATTGATAAGAAAATTATCATACCATAGCTATGTAGTTGTATGGATGTGTTCCTTAAGTCGAGATGAAGCTTTTGGAATAATCCCCATGAAGTTTCTTGAAGGATCGAGTAAGAAATCAAAGCTTAAACAAGAACATGTTTCAGTTAATCGTCTTGTGGGGACGATGAACCGATGTCGTTCATTTCCATGTATTGGAAATGAATGGTTGTGATCTAGCTGGACCACGGATTCATCCATAGGAAATAGATGAAACTGCGGGCCACGTGGTTGCCCGTGTGTAAAATTCGGCTAACCAAACGATGTCACATAAAGTTCGACACATTCGAGGTTGCACTGGCGCCTTCTTGGATTAATAGAGAAATAGAGAATTTAATAAATCTAGAAAATTCTAAACACATTAAAAAATTCATAACTTAATAAGGAAAAATCATAAAAATATGTCCAAAAAACCTCTAGATTCAAAAAAATGACGAGAAATTTTAAAAATGGAATTTGAAATTAATAAATTATATTAAATTTTTAATTAATTAATTATTCTGTGAGGTAATTAAATTATTAAAAATTAATTATAAATTCAAAAAGTTATAACATTTTTCTGGGATTAATCCTTTCATCATTAGGAATATTCTCTGATTTTTCAAACTCTAGAAAAAATGCATAAAGTCAAATCTATCAATTTTCTCTAAGTTTTGTAATTATTTTAAAACATAATTATAAAAAATAAAAAAATTGGAAAGAAAATTAGAAATTGGTTAGAAAAATTAGGCAGATGAATTCGAACCTTAAAATGACAATTTCTAACCTTTGAAAAATTTAAAATGATATTTCAGCCTTTTAGGGTAGAATTATAAATTTTAAAATTTACATTCATAACCTTAGAAATTCCATAGGCTTAATCACTTGCCATAAATGACCATTAGGTTTAATTTAATCCTAAACCATAGGTTTAATTTAATCCTAAACCATAGGTTTAATTCCTTATTAAACCTACGGTGTACCAAAGCCTCAACCAAAATTGAGCATAGTCACACCCGTAAACTTTTGGGTTCAACCCACATGAACCCAAATCAAAATCAAACCCTTGGGTTCAACCCAATTGAAACCAAACCAAATGCTAAACATTTGAGTTTAACCCAGATAAACTTGAGTCAAAATCAAATCCATTCAACGCAAATGAAACCATATCAAATTCTTAACACTTCTGTTCAACCCCCACGACTCTAAGTCAAAATTATCACTCTTTTTGTTTCAATAATCAATTCAAAACCCAATTAGGTCTAACGCTAATCAAACCTAATTTACCTTCTTAAGCCTTAATTACAATAGGCTTAAGTGACATTTAAACCCAATTTGGTCTAAACCTAATTAAACTTCTTAAGCCTTGATTAGAATAACCTTAAGGGACATTTAACCTTATTATGTTTAATCCTAATTAAACCTAATTAATCTAATTAAGTCTTACTTACATTAGGCTTAGTAAAATTTTAACCATATTTAGGTGTAACTCTAATTATACCTAATTAATCTAATTAATTCTTACATACATTAGGGTTTATTAACCTTAAAACATAATTAGGTTTAACCCTAATTAAACCTAATTAATCTAATTAAACCTTACATACATTAAGTTTAGTTAATATTAAACCATAATTAGGTCTAACCCTAATTAGACCTAATTAATCTAATCAATCCTTACTCATATTATGTTTAATTAGTCTTAAAACATAATTAGGATTAACCCTAATTAAGCTTAATTAATCTAATGAAACCTTACTCACATTAGGTTTAATTAATTTTAAACCAAAATTAGGTCTAACCCTAATTAGACTTGATTAAACAAATTAAACCTTACTCACATTAGGTTTAATTAATTTTAAATCATAAAAGTATCTAACCTTAATTAAACTTTACATTCATTAGGTTTAATTAATCTTAAACCATAACTAGGTCCAACCCCAATTAGACATAATTAATCTAATTAATCTTTATTGACATTATGTTTAATTAACCTTAAACAATAATTATGTCTAACCCAGATTAGATCAAATTAATTTAATTAAACCTTACAAAAAATGGATTTAATTATCCTTAACCTTAATTTTGTTCAACCTTAATTAGACCTAATTAATCCAATTAAGGCTTGCATACATTAGGTTTCATTAACTTTTTAAACCATAATTAGGACTATACCAAATTTGATCTAATTAATCTACTTAAGATTTAACAAAATTAGGCTTAAGTAACCTTAAAAACTTAATTAGGTCTAACCATAATTAGACCGAATTAATCCGTAAGCCTTGCCTACATTAAGCTTAACCAAACCTATACCCTAATTAAGTCTAACCCTAATTAGAGATAATTAAATCTTAAACATCATTTAAAGTAGGCTTAAGTAAACGCTAAACACTAATTAAGTCTAACTTTAATTAAACTGGATTAAACCTTAAACCTTACCTATAATGGACTTAAATCAACCTAAATCTTAATTAAGTCTAACCTAAATTAGACTTAATTATTCAAAAAGTCTTAACTAAATTTGGTTTTGTCCATCTTCTAAACCATGGGCTCAACTCAAATTTAACCTAAGTCAACCAAAATTTTAGGTTTAACCTAAATTGAATATAAGTTAACCTAAATCTTAGGTTCCACTTAAATTGAAAGTAATTCAACCTAAACCTTAGGTTTAAACCAAATTGAACCAAAGTCAACGTAAACCTTAGGTTCATTCTAAATTGAACCTAAGTCAACCTAATCCTTAGGTTCAACCCAAATTCAACCTGAGCAAACCAAAATTTTAGGTTCAACCCAAATTGAACCTATGTCAACCTAAACCTTCGGTTCAACCCAAACACAACCATAATTAAATTAAAATTTAGGTTCAACCCAAGTTGAACCTATGTCAACCTATACCTTAGGTTCAACCCAAATTGAGCCTAAGTCATCTTATACCTTAGATTCAACCTAAATTGAACTTAAATCAACTTAAACTTTAGGTTTAACCCAAATTGAACCTAAACCTTAGGTTCAACCCAAAGTGAGCCTAAGTCAACCTATGTATTGGGTTCAACCTAATTTGAACTTAAATCAACTTAAACTTTAGGTTCTACCCAAATTGAACCAAAACATTCTCATATCTTAGGTTCTATTTAAATTGGACCTAAATCATTCTAAACCGTAGGTTCTACCTAAATTGAACCTAAACCATTCCATGCCTTACGTTCTACCTAAATTGAACCTAAGTGACCTTATAACTTAGGTTCTACCTAAATTGAACCTAAGCTATTCCAAATTTTAGGTTTTATCCAAATTGAACCCAAATCTTAAGTCTAATCCATATTAGACTTATATAAATCTCTTTTAGGTTCTACCAAAAAATAACTCAAACCATTCCAAATTTTAGGTTCTACCCAAATTAAACCTGAATCATAAGTCTAATCCATAGTAGACTTGAATAAATCTCTCTTAGGTTTTACCTACATTGAACCTAAACCTTATGTATAGTTTATATTAGGCTTAATCAATATTCTTTAGGTCTAACCAACATTGGATCTAATAAATGACTTAATTATTTCTAAGTTCAATATTAAAATGAATTTAAAATCGATGATTGACATCTTCATTTGACTTACTAATCTACCAATATAAAAAAAATTGAAATTGATGTTCTAAAAGACACTATAACTTAAACTTAAACTTAAAAATGCAACTAGGTTTGAGAAGATATTTTGGATGAGGTAACCCATGGTTGCTAACAAAATATCTATCAGTCACTTGTTGCTAATCAAACCACAAATATAATGACTTGGGACTATGGAATCATGCGATCCTGATCTGGTCATCTCATCCAACTTTTTTGTTGCATAGATTGTGTAAAATTTAATTAAATATAATCAATTAATATTCGGATTCTATGCAAGTATACGTATTGTTATCAAGTAATAATAGACTTTCTATTTAAGCCCCAAATATCGATCCTACATGGAAGGTTTAACGTGGAAATGTTAAATTTGCTAGAAAATTCACAGAAAGTCAATTGAAATCACTGTTACTAATTTCAATTGTTGAGATGTAATCAAAATTAAATTTCTAAACAATTATCAAATCAAGTATACAAAATTTAAAACAGTAAATAATAATTTATTAACTATGTATATGTAACGGAGATTCTTATGTGAAAAAGCATCCTTCCCACTATAATGAGACTATCGTAAAATGAGATGAGATAAATGTTCATAATATGTATTGTGCCAAATAGGAGCAATTTTAATTCTCTACCCAGATATAGTGCATAGAAAATCATTATTTAATCTTTCAGGTGTTTAGTCCCTAAATTTGTTGTTAGGCTAGGAGGATACCGGCTCCCACTCCAGAGCTCCCAGTTCCCTTCACCTGAAGGCTAGCTCTCGCTTCAGTTTTTAAACACTAAGACTGAAATAAAGATTTTAGTCTATCACCCTAAAGGTTCATCAATTCTACACCCAACAAAGAATATTTCCCTTTTTATTTTCACTTAATTCCATAAATGATGTTCTTCTTCATGGAATCAAATGTGATCCTTACTCTATTGTAGAACTCATACTCTATTTCTCGGATCATATGTTCCACAACACGTTTTAACAATTCAATTGGCCAAATCGAAAAGTAAATTAAGTTCAAAGTTGAAAAATCATCACAATTTATTTTACAATTTAGTATTGGCACATTCATATTATCTCTTCATTTCACCGTATCTCAGAGTAGGGAGAAAGATAGAGGTAACTACTCAGACTTCATGAGAAAGAAATAACAAAACAGAAATTTCATACATAAAAGAAAGTTCATACAACACTAATAAACAAACAATACTTATTTGAAAACTCTTTCTTAAAGCAAATCCTTTGTAGCATTTCCTTAGAAATGTAGGAAGAAGATATCTCTCACATTTCTCCTTCTCCAACACTCTTACAAAGAGTTTCACAATAAATCTCACCACAAAAAATCTAAACTATGAAAGAAAAATCACTAATTGACTCCAATAAGGAAGTGGAATAGAATGATGTGGTGCAAAAAATGAAAGTAGGGAAGTAAAAAATGTAGAAGAGCACTTTTTCTGATGAAATTTAGCCCCAAATAGAGCCAAAGGTCAGTTCTCCAAGAGGTGCCTCCAAAAACTCTTAAAAAAAATCGTCCAAATACATTGAACCTTCTAGAAAAGGGGTATTCACCGCCTTTGGTGTCGTTGGTGTTGGTATGACGCTGTCGGCGCTGAGTAAAATATCTCTGAATTAATTTGTTTTGCATCGTTGGAGCTGCCGGAGCTGAGCATTTCTTCAAAAATGTCATTTTGAATCCAAATTTCATCCTTTTTGCTTTCTTTTTGCTTTAAACCCTAAAAATCAACAACCTGTAAGAAAACATCAAAATACCTTCCATTAAAGTACAATATCATCAAAAATAGGAATAAAATATGGGTTTAAAAATGCATATACTTTTTGGTGTATCAAAATCCCCCAAACTTACATTTTACTTGTCCTCAAGTAACTCCTTTACTACATAAAAAAAATGACTTATGATAAGGACCTCAACTTTTAGACTTTCATATTTTAGTTTTCCAAATATAATAGTATAACTTAAGAAAAATTCAAAACAACTTCAGTTAATACTAAAGGGGTAAAGATATTCAACAATTAAGTCTAAGGATTCTGGTCTTCTATTTCTTTCAACAAAAATTGCAATTTGTTATATTAATGTCACTTAGCAAATTCATATGAAAAAGAACTTCATAAAACTTTATTAATAATTAAGTTAACAATCAAATAAAAAGTTTAGAGAATGTGTTCAAGTTTTTTTCCTTAAGTTGAGTCAAGTGGAGCCAATTTTTAAATAGGCATGTCCTCAAGCTTCTCCTCTATATTTTTTTCTTTTTCTTTTCTTTTCAGGATCATTTTTAATCCCTTTTTTTCTTCCATTCTTTTCTTCTCTCTTGTTTTTTTATATGTCAGTATTACTATATCTAGATAGCCTTTAATGATTTTGAATTTCACTATCCTCTTCTTAAAGTTAAAAACTTTTTTACATTACTTCACTTAACAAATTTATATTAGCTTAAACATTTCTTGAATTTTATTTCTTTTCTTTTTACATGAATCTTTTAAGATTTTTAATACTTCAAAAATACAAATTTCCTTTACTAAAAATAGAAAAACACAGTCTTATTCTCTTTTACCAAATATCTTAGCCCCTAGAATTAACCTTTATTATCGAAAATTTTTACTTAAATTTACTATATATTTAGAAATATAAATATAGTTATCCAAAGTTAACCTCTAATACCAAATGTCATGTCAAATTTAAAATTTTAAAAATATAATTAAGTGAGGAAAAATAAAATTAAGTTCTTTCTTTCTTTCTTAAAATGTTTTTTCTTCTTCTCACTTCCAAACTTAAATTCTTAAAAGATTTTTACATGAAGAACTTTAAAAATTAAGGGTAAAAGAAAGCATTAAATACATAAAAAAAAATTATACCTGTTGGAGATTCTAATTTTTGAACATAAATTTTGAAAAATAATGTAGGTGCTAAAATGAAGACTACAAGGCTAAAAACATTAAATTACACATAATACTTATAAAATTTGCTGAGAAAGAGCAAATAAAAAAACAGAACAAACTACTGAAAATAATAACAGAACTAAACTAAATTTTAAAAATGAAAACAGTCTTCCACATTACAGTTTCACATAACATAACAAATAAATTCTAAAAAACATCACAACACAAACAATACAATCACATTTTACAAACAAAAACAAACAAACAAAAAAATCACTAGTAAATATCATATTCATCTTAATCTACATCCAAATTCTGCTGCTGATCTGGAGTAAATATAAAGTGAACAGGGAACTGAACTGAATGTTCTCCCCTAAGGTATCGAACTAAAGCAACATCATAAGCAGCATCATACTCAATTTTATGCTGAATCAAATCTTCAGTGTGAGCATTTTTGGCTTCCATATTATGCATCCTATAATCCATCCTCAAAATATCTCCATTTTGTAGCATCATTTGATCCAAAAGTTTTGTATTACTGGGGTCACTAAAAGTAGATCTATGAGAGGTAGAAGGAATATCCTTATAAGTAGAAGGAATATCTCTAGCCTTACTGCCAGATCTCCAGTCAACATTAGATTCATATGCCTTGATGTTTGGAGGCCCAACAGGTCTCTGAGGCTTAATCCTCTCCTCATCAGGTCTAAAATAAACTCCTACCTGCTCACAAAGTGTGTAAATAAAAGCAGGGTGTGGCAATCAACCAGAAGTCTCTTCCAGAGCAATAGATCGAGTGTTCATATAAATAAAATAGCCACATTTATGTCTATAACTTGCTGAATACAGTAGTTCAGGATGACTCTATCTTTGGTCACCTCACTATGATGGTTCGTCGGAATCATTCTTCCATAAATAATTTAATGTCAGGCCTTAGATACTAAATTTAAACTAGTATAGGGAAAGTTAACTTTAACTCCATTTTTTATTTTCCAAGGCCCTTTCTTACTAGTTAGAAAAGAAATAACTTCATCTACACCCTCATCTATAGTAGAAAAAGAATGATACTGGCATCTATACACATTTTCTATAGAATAAAACAAATTTATTGTCTTTGAAGTAAATTCTACCTATTTTCCATGAACAAATACATAATCATCAGAAGCTTCAGGAAGGTTGACATAAAATTCCATTACAATCCCAGCTATCGCATCGGTAGTAAAATAGCAGAAGTTTTCCCATTGCCGAGCAATAATCAAACGTACAACTTCTCCTCTTGGATTTTTAAAATCTCGGTCGTGAATTGCTTTCTTATTTTCTTGCAGACTATGAAAACAAGCACTCACTTTGAAACTAAGTTATTTTTGTTCGTCATATTCTATTTTCTTTTTGCTCGATCTAGGTGCTATAAAAAATCTAGAACATTTTGAAAAATCGGAATAAATTCTAAAATTCCAAAAATCAAAATGTAAAACATTTTAAACTTAAAATCAATATATAAAAGTTCATCACCAAAGGATTTTCTCAAAAATTTCTCAAAAAAAATTTCATATTTTCACATCTATGCAATGTGAGATAAATCATTGGTAAAAATAAAAAAATTTTGGTTTAAAGTGTAGCTCTTACCTAGAGAAGATGAAATCCGAAGTCTTTTAGCCTCTAAATCGCCTCAAATCTGACCACAATCAAGCCTTAATCACCCAAACCATAGGTTGAAGATGACTTAAGTGTAAAAATGGTGGCGACAGTAAAAATTGCAAATTTTTAGGGGTTATAATCTGCTGTCGGGTCGAGGGCGCCGTCGACACCGATTAAAGTACCGTCGACGCTGAAGCCTTAAAAATTTCATACTTTGATTTTTTAAAATTTTCAATTTTCTATCGACTTACTCCAAAATTTGTAGTAAACACAAATTTTTATTTAACAATAATTTACAAAATAAAAAATTTGACAAACACAAATTTTCACAAACAATAATAAACACATTTTTATATATGAAAGTACACTTTTTACAAACACAAATTTTTTTAATTACACAATCACATATATTAAACAAAATAATTATAAATGAGCGTCAAAATCAAGCCACAAAACTAAACATTGACACAAAATTATACACACAATCAAAATTATAAATTCTAATGCAAAAAAAAAAAAAAAACAAACCAAACCAAATTAAATCCACACAATTACACTAAACATATATAATGTTCTAAAATAGATAGAGAATTTGAAGTCTTCAATTACTACGCCTCTTCATCAGAGCTTTTTCCTCCTCTGATATCTCCCATAGATTGGTAATGAACATATAAATTGTAGAAGGATTGGTACGGGAATTAATCTGTCGAATTTTCTTCGATCCACCCATTTTCTTTAAACATCCAAACTAATTCTGCTTCAATAGTTCCAGTGTGATCAAAATTTTCTTTCATTCTCCAATCTAGGTGAACAAAAAGGTATTTAAGATCTCCTATTGCATTCATAATACTCTGAAGTTCCCTTTCAATTTTCTTCAATTTCTTTTTCAAAGCAAGAAACTTCCAACTGTTGGTGGTATTAATGGAGTTGAAGAATGTGAAGATTGATCTATGATGGCTTCTAATACTTCATTTTCATTTCCATAATAATTCTCATCTATAGGATTCATGGGCTCCCAAGGTAATAAAGTCTTTTCCCAACTTTCATATCGAACTTGGGCTTGACTGCAAATGAAAAAGATGGTAGATGGATGCTCAAGTCCATAGATTGGTCCATTAGAAAGGATACTCATAATAGATTTAAATATAATAGACCCTATATCAATGGGTTTTTCCATTTGAATGTAGTAATTTAAAATAGCACATTCTTTGGTGACTCTACTAATTTTCATAATAGGGAGTAATTTTGCACCAATAAATAAATGTCATTGCTTCGAAATTGGATAAAGCAATGAAGCGGAGAAACTAACATATCCTTCATCTGGTATCTCCCACATATCACTTTCATCCATCATAATATTATACACGACTTGCATCAAATCTCATGTAAGAATGAAATTTTTGTAATGACAGATTGGAATCTTGTCTATCATATACACTGCATTAATCCTTGTAAGAGTAAATGGTACAGCCTTACCTTTTACGAAGACAACTCCTTGTGTAATTCCATGTAAGTTTGCATAAAACTCTTTCACCAGAGGCACGACAACCGCAGACGTAGTGTAACACAGAACTTCCCAATGCTTTTACAGAATCATTTTATCAATCGAACCAGTAGGATTGATCACTCAATGATTAATAAATCCTCTTTCCTTGATCAATCTCCTCTTTGTAATAAATTTATCGTATAATTGTTGCACGTCAAAACTAATAAAATTTCTTTTATTGAAAACTCCATACCTTAAAGTATTTTTGGAATTAAAAGTTATGGAATCCAAAAATAGGAAGTTACTAGGCATCCAAGGATGTTTCTAGGCATTTTTAAACTCGTCTCGGCGGTTTTTATGAAGTGAAATCACACCAAAACCCACTAAAAGCCATCTAAAACCGTCCAACTGTACTTGGGGCCGTCGACGATACCGATTGGCGCTGCCGGTGCTGATGTCCGTTATCTAGGGCGTCGTCGGCACCAGTGGCCAAAATTACGATTTTCATTTTTTTTTATTCAATTTGATTCCAAATTTTTTTCCAATATCAATATTTGAATTAATTTATAATAAATGTAATCTTGTAGGATTATTATCTACTAATATATAAGACACTTTACAAATTAAATAGTAATGCATAATAATATAAGAATGAGTTGCCTCCCACAAAATGCCTGGTTTTACGTCGTCATCCCGACATACCATTTGTTTAGTTGGGTTCAGTTAACATTAAAACTTCTTTAAATTGAAGTATGTGCCCATCATAATAATGTTTTAAATGATGCCCATTAACTTTAAATATCTTTCCAACGTTAGGATCTTTAATAACAACAGTTCCATAATGATAGACTTCATCACTTTAAATGGTCTTAAGCATCTGGATTTTAGTTTTCTTGGAAATAATCTCAATCTTGTATTATATAGTAAAACTTCTTGTCTAGGTTCAAATTTTTTCTTAACAATCTTTCAATCATGTCATATTTTCATTTTCTCTTTATTGATTTTTGTATTATCATATGCTTCATTTCTAATCTCTTCAAGTTCATTGAGTTGCAAAAAACTTTTCTGACCAACATTCTTTAAGTTAAAATTAAATTCTGTAATAGCCCAAAATGCTTTATGTTCCAATTCTACTTGTAAATGACATGTTTTTTTCAAAAATCAATCTATATGGGGACATTCCTATAGGAGTTTTATAAGCAGTTATATATGCCTATAATGCAGTATCTAGTCTAACAGACTAATCCAATTTATAAGGATTTATAACTTTTTCTAAAATGCGTTTAATTTCATGATTCAATATTTCTGCTAAACCACTAGTTTCAGGATGATAAGCAGTTGAGAATCTATACATTATATCATATTTCTTAATTAATTTTTCAATTCTCTTATTCCTGAAATGAGATCCTCCATCAGTAATGATTACTTTTGACATTTCATATCTTGAAAAAATACTTTTAATTAAAAGTTTAAAACACTCCGAATGTCACATCTAGGCACGACAATAGCTTCAATACACTTAGACATAGAGTCAACAACAAGTAATACATATAAATTTCTAAATGAAGGCATAAATGGACCCATAAAGTCTAATCCCCACACTTAAAAAACTTCAACTTCTAATGTGTAATTTAGAGGCATTTTGTCTCTGCTAAAAATATTTCCTACTCGTTGACATCTATTGCATGTTTTAATATATTCATTAACATCTCTAAAAATAGTAGGCCAATAAAATCTAGCTTGCAAAATTTTATATGCAGTTCTATTTGTTCCAAAATGTCCACCAAATTCAGAATCATGGTATCTTTCAATTATCTGTTGAGTTTCTTCATAAGGCATACATCTTTTAATAAATAAATCTTTACATTGTTTATATAAATATGGGTAATCCCAAAAATAGTCTTTTGAATCATAGAAAAATATCTTTAATTGTGGATTCTTGATATCAGGTGGTAGAATATCACTTACAATATAGTTTACAATATCAGCATACCACGGTACATCCATTTCATCAATACTATATAAATGTTCTTCAAGGAAATTTTCTAAAATTTCATTTGCAAAATTAGTTAATATTTCTATTTTTATTCTAGACAAATGATCAATTATTTGATTATCATTTTTGTTTCTATCTACCACAGTAAAATCAAACTCTTGCAATAGAAGTATCCATCTAATTAATCTTGGTTTAACATCTTTGATTATCATTTCTCTTCTATCAATCACGATAAAATCAAACTCTTGCAATAGAAGTATCCATCTAATTAATCTTGGTTTAGCATCCTTCCTTACATTAAGTATTTAATATTATAATGATTGAATGCACTATATATTTAATTCCAATTAAATAAGATCTAAATTTATCAAAGGCATAAACAATAGCTAATAACTCTCTTTCAATAATAATATAATTAATTTGAGTATTATTTAGAGATTTACTAGCATAATATATAACTTTAAGAACTTTGTCGTGCCTTTGTCCTAATACAGCCCCAGTAGCATAATCACTAGCATCACACATTATTTCAAATGGTTTCTCCATGTCAAGTTGTACTATTATAGGTGCAGTGATTAATTTTTTCTTTAATAATTCAAATGCTATTATGCATTCCTCATTAAAATCAAATTTTTTATATTTTTTCTAAAAGGTGGCATAAGGTTTTAGTTTTTTTTTGAAAATTTTTTTATGTAACACCTGTAAAAACTAGCATCCTAGAAAACTTCTCATCCCTTTAACATTATTAGGGGGTGGTAATTTTTCTATAACTTAGATTTTTGCACTATCTAATTCCATGCTTTTTTCAAAAATTTTATGCTCAAGAACAATACCTCCTGCAACCATAAATTGACATTTTTCCCAATTTAAAACTAGGTTGGTTTTTTCACATATCTCCAGAACTTTTTCTAAATTATCAAGAAATAACTCAAATGAAGTCCCAAATGCAGAAAAATCATCCATAAACACTTCCATTCCATGCTCTATAAAATTGCTAAAAATTAACATCATGCATCTTTGAAATATTGTAAGTGCATTGCATAGTCTAAAAGACATTCTATGAAAAGCAAATGTTTCATATGAGCTTGTAAAAGTTGTTTTCGCTTGATCCTCTAAAGCAATTGGAATTTAGTGTATCTGGTATATATCCATCTAAAAAGCAATAGTTTTTGTTACCAACCAATCTCTCCAACATTTGATCTAAAAAGGGCAAAAGAAAGTATTCTTTTCTGGTGCCCATATTTAGTTTTCAATAGTCAATACAAATTTGTCAACGAGTTACTTGTCTTATTTATATTAATTCATTTTTCTCATTTTCTTCAACAGTCACTCGTTCTTTCTTCAGAACAGAGTTAATTGGGCTTACCCAAGCACTGTCTGAAATAGAATATATAATTCCAGCATCTAACGACTTTAAAATCACTTTCTTAACAACTTTTTTCATTATTGAGTTTAATCTTCTCTGAGGATCCACTTTAGGTTCATACTATTCATCTAATAAAATTATGTGCAAACAAATTGAAGGACTAATTCCTTTAATATCTACTAAAGTCCATCCAAAAGCCTTTTTATACTTTTCCAACATCTCCTATCATCTTTTGTTTCTGAATTTCAGTTAACTGGTGCACACCAAGGTACTTGTGTAATTCCGCGGGCACATGAAGAAATTCCACGGGGATATGAAGAAACTTTGTGAGAATTTGTGCAGAATGTGATTTTCTGCGGGGATATGAAGAGAACTTGTGCAGATCAAGGTAGTTGTGCTACGCAAGAAAAGAGTAAGAATCTTCAAACTCGAGAAATTTATCATTTTATTTTCTTTTTTTTAGGATTTGGACCCAGTTTCAGGCAAGCACGACATCTGAGCTTCTAAGAATGAGTCTTTGTCTCTGAAACATGGGGCACAGTGTTTCTTGAAGTATCATCCACCGACAAATGACAAGTGTAGAAAATAGCCCATCCTTAAAGTACCATCAGAACTATATTCTTTCAAGTACACATAACAAATTCGTTATTTTGACAGATATCATGGTGAAGAGGCAGTAAGTTCGTAGCTTTGTTTGTAGCTGTCATCATTTGATTTATTATAGATTCTGTAAAGGTTGTTGAAGTTGCCTTTGAGAAATTTTTCTAACGTTCTTCGAGTTGAAGTTGGAGTTGTATTTGTTGGACACTGAAGGATATCACTTCAGATTTAAATTTCCATTAACTGCTAATATCATTATCATGTTTTTAATTCTTTCTTTCTGAGCCTAAGCAGATTTCAGAATTTTGGTCGTGTGATCAAAACATTTTTCTTTTTCCAAAGATATTTCTGAGTTAATTAATAACCGACCAAAAGACTTAAGATCGTTGAACTTTTTCTTGAATATAATATCAAAAAAAATTTTTTGAAAGAGCATTTTAAGTTTCATTAATCAGGGGAAACTCGAACCCCAATTTTTTATTATACATCCACCTCAAGCTTCTTCTCAGGGAGACTTTTCTTTTGCTTTGATTTTTTTTCCATGTTTTGTTGAGAATTACTATATCTGGTAGAGCATGATTTAAAGATTTTGAATGTCTTAATTTAGACACCAATTTTTGATTTTATGCTCACCTCAAGCTTCTTCTTGGTGAACTTTCACACAACAATTTTTTTTGCTCCCCTTGTTTTCTGAGAATTACTATATCTGGTGTAACATATTTCTTTTAAAGATTTTGAATGTTCAAATTCCACTGACTAATAATCCTCAAATGTTTCTTAAGTTAAATTTTGGGATATTATAACTCGTTTGAAAGTCAGGACCCAGTCATGTGGCAGGAAATTAAAAGGCTCATGATATCCCGAGTCAACTATTTGTATTTCAACCACACTATCTTATTTTGAAATCAACTTAGGACCCAGTCCAAATTCTTTAAAGTTGATGACTCAGATATTAGGGCATTAATTTCATTCTCCCCTAAAGTCATAGCCTTATCAAAACATCCAAATTTTCCTTTCGAGGTGATCAGTTTTTTTTTTAAATATTGCACAATCTTGAACAACAACACTTTCTTTTCATTATTTACGGTGGGAGGGATGTGATAGACTAACATTGATCATGATAATTTCCAATTTAGGGATGGGATAGGCTAACATTGATCATGATAATTTCCAATTTAAACAAAAATAGTATTACAACAGTATCCAAGAGGCATTTCATTCTTTGACAGTTGCATAGGAATGGGTTGGAACAAACAAATCGACCGAAATCATATTGATAGAACCTCTTTCAGGTTTCTTTCAAATATTCTTTCGGGATTATTACGTCCCCGTTCTTGAACTTCTCCTCAAACAAGTTTTTAAAACTGCAACACTCTTTTATGGTGTGTCCGATGAATCTGTGGTACGGACAATATCTCGGATGTCCTTTCTTATTGGCCTTATCGGGCTTCTTCGGCTTAGGTAACCTGAACTCGGGATTCTTGATCAGACTGCGGAACATCTTTTTTGGTTGCTTCATCTTTAAAAGAATATATCTCATTTGATCGATTATTCATGACTTGAACTTGTCTTTCATATGTCTGATAAGGTCTCTGTTGAGATGATTGCTAAATATTCTAACGAGGATGTTTAAAGGTTTGTTGACGTTGTTCGGCTTGTATTTGAAATTGTCGTTTTCCCTTGCGAACCACAACAACTATCCCAAATTTCTTCTCAAACATCTTGGTTATCCTGGACTTTTCGACCTTCTCATTAGAATCCATATGCTTGACTTCTTCTTGCATATTGTTAGCTTTGTTGAGTAACTTCTCAAAAGACTTGATTGTGAGTCCCTTAAGCATAAAAGCTATCAGTCCATGGATGCTTTTGAGTAAAATCTCGATTGCATGTTGTTCCTGTAGTTGAGGCTCACACTTCATGCTAAGATTTCTCCACCTTAAAATATAATCTACTAGAGTCTCGTTAGGCTTTTGTTTTTCAATCATGAGATCTCCAATAGAAATATGATACTGCACTCCGGCAAATCTTTTTAAAAACAACAGTTTGAACTCATCAAATGTCTTCACCGACTCGTTGGGAAACTCGACATACTAATCAAAAGCAACTCCTGACATGCTACTGACGAACTGTTGACAGAGTAAAGCTTCGTTGTTTCTTGTATTGCCACAACTGGCTCAGAAATGTGCTATGTGCTATCTGGGATTTTCTGTCCCGTCAAATAGCTTAAAGTTCGGTGACACAAAACCCTTGGGGTAGGGTACTGCATCGAACTCCTCCGGGTAAGGTCTACCTTTTAGAATCAATGCACCACCCTTAGATTGGGTTAAGACATCTCGAACTTGCTCGACCATTTGTTTAAATTCATTTTTTGGTATGACGCTTTGGATAGAGTATTTCTTTGGTTGTTCATCAGAGGTAAATTCTTTTCTCTCATCTGTAACTTGAATGGTTTCTGGTTGCTTCATTTCTGGAAGTGTCATCTGGGGTGATTGTGACTGTCTTTGCATTGCAATCACGGTGGTCATCAATTCTTCAAATTTCTTTTCGAGACGATTATTCTGTTCATCCCTTTGTTGGGTGGCCCCTTGCCTCTCATCCGCGACGTTCTCCACACCAGAGGATGGAGCGTCGCGCGCAGATAACTCGGCCTGGGTCTCGACGACATTGAATTCTGTTAATCTTTCGTTTGTGTAATCTGACACATCGTACTTTTCATCATTCATATATTTTCTTTGTTCTTCAGATAATCGTGAAATATTAGCTCGGAGTCTCTGCAACTTAGTGTTAATTGAGTTTCCTTTGATTACTTTTAGGTCAGTTGAGGATTTCTGAAGAATATCATTTCTTTTGTTGAACACGGGTGTGGTTGTGTAAAAGTTAATTGAATCAACCAAAATCATATTTACAGAACCTTTTTCAAGTTCTTTACTCTTTCAGGATCATTACATTTCCACTTTTGAAATTCTTCTCAAGCTAATCCTTCAAGACAAAGCAGTTTTCTATAGTGTGGCCGAGTACCTGGTGGTATGAACAATATTGAGGATGATCTTTCATATTGGCTTCCTCTGGCTTTTTCGGATTTGGTAAACTAAATCCTTATTCCTTTAGCAATTCATGGAACATCTTTGACAGGGCTTCCTCTTTGAAGGAATACACCACTTTCTGTCATTCTACCAAGGATATCCTCTTATTCTCTGCTTGGTATGAAATTCCCTCAGGCGATTGTTGGCTAGACTGACCATACTGTAGTGTCTGTTGTTGGCCGGATTGTCGAGGCTGTTTGGCTTTCAAAATTTCCTGGTCGTGCCTCCTTTCCTATGCCTTTATCAGTTGTGCAGGATTTGAATCGGACCCAATCTGGAATCGAGAAATTTTTGGGGCATAAGCATCAACTGACACTTCCTCATGTAGAATTTCTTTTACCTTACTCGAAAAAACATTTGGCACGGTGACAGTGTATCTGGTAGTAGGATTAAAAACAGTTCTCAGAGTGATCTCATTGCTCCCAACTACAGACTTTTCAAGACTAGTAGGGCTCTTTTCAATCAACATCTTTGAAGGGGAGAATTCTTTGCTAGACTTCAAGTCAAACTCTACAGTAGGCTCCACAGACTTATCTGTTTCAAACTTCATCACTGAGACAGCCACCTTCCCGAACGTAACTCCAATATCATCGATCACTTGTCCAAACTTAATATCTTCCAGATCAGGCAGTTCATCCCTATTGACAGCGAACTCCATTCCAGAGGTGAAAGAAAATATCAACTTTGGTGAAGAAATTGTTCCTGTCATTTGAAGAATTTTCAAAAGTCAGTGATGTCCCGTGCCATACAGCTTTGACAGAAGTACTCAAATTGACGCACGTGTCTTATAAACTTGGCATTCTCTATTATTTTATCTTTTAAATTTTTTATTCACTTGTGATTAAAGCATCAAAGAGTTGCAATTATCAAATTGAATAAGCGAGAAGAGGTGCAACAACATGGCTTGATTCACAGAAAAACAAACTTGAAGGAGACAAAGAAACGCAAAGTTTAGGACCCAGTGCGAAACCAACTTTACAACGCACAACGCCCAGGCCGAACCAGTCCACCGACACACCTATTGGGGGTCCGACCCCACATGAAAATTTTTAGAGTCCTTATTGGCCTTCTGAACCCCTCTGTTCAAAGATGGTTGAACAGCTAGTCCTAAAGTCAGAAATGAGTAAAGTATGCCAACAGAAGAAGGGTTATTTCGTCTAAGAGGGATATGAACATATTACCAATGTGTGAAGATAATATTTCCTAATTTGTATGGAGAGAAAAGCTTGTCCCCAGCGGAGTCGCCAGAAGCTGTCGGTGTTATTTCGGGGTTGGAAGGGAGTTGCCCGTAAGAAGCTGTCGATCATCGAAATTGAAATCCCGTCACCCGCTTCGGAAGGACGTTGAAGTATGAAATCAAATTGACCGCATATTTTTCATAGTTTAAAATGAAAGAGCACTGTACCTCAAATCCTGTATCTATCCCGAAGGATAAACACAAGATTTGAGGATAAGGCTCGATAAAAAAAACTAAGAAAAGTATGACGTTTTCCTGGTCTGCAAAACCTTTGTATTTGCCAACAAGTTCCCATATTTAATATAAAGGATTAAATAGGGTTTATATTAAGCTGGGTTCAGACATTCTTCCTATAAGGGCAAGCTCCTTTAGTTAATTACATCTTAAATGACCAAAGCCACCTAAGAAGACTCTCGATAAAAATCAAGAAATGTTATCTTCAAGGAGTTTCAAAGGGTAGGACTCTTCAACGAAATCAGATGTAGAGGTGTGAAAGGGGATTGGTTCAAATTTGGAACATTTTGTTGTAGAATCCAAAGGAGGAGGAACTAGGGGATGTCATGGATCCAGAGGAGAACCCCGGTGACTTCCGAAGCTATCCTAATGTTTAGCTTCAGTTTTGAGGAGAAATATTTAGGTGTTTCATCCTGCCAATTTTATTAGTTCGGGCTTACATTCGTGTGAAATGATCACACAAATAACGTGGAAGATGTAAGGATTTAGATCATGACAAACGATAACATCAGAATCCTAAGACGAGTTAGGGCTTATATTGTATAACAGAGCTATACAAAGGCCTAAAGAAGAATCCTAAGACGAGTTAGGGCTTATATTGTATAGCAGGGCTATGCAAAGGCCTAAAGATAAAATCTCGAAATCCTAAGATGAGTTAGGGCTTATATTATATAGCAGGGCTATACAAAGGCCTAAAGATAAGTCCTAAGACGAGTTAGGGCTTATATTGTATAGTAGGGCTATGCAAAGGCCTAAAGATAAGGTGATTTACGTTGCATAAGCAAGCAACCTCGAAGTCTTATGGCTTTGTTGTTTAAGTCTAAAGAATGAGTTAGGGCTTATATTATATAACAGGGCTATACAAAGGCCTAAAGATAAGGTGAGGATTTATGAGTTAGGGCTTATATTGTATAGCAGGGCTATACAAAGGCCTAAAGATAAGGTGAGGATTTATGTGTTAGGGCTTATATTGTATAGCAGGGCTATGCAAAGGCCTAAAGATAAGGTGAGGATTTACGTTTAGGGCTTATATTGTATAGCAGGGCTATGCAAAGGCCTAAAGATAAGGTGAGGATTTACGTTTTAGGGCTTATATTGTATAGCAGGGCTATACAAAGGCCTAAAGATAAGGTGAGGATTTACGTTGCAATATCAAACAACCTAGAAGTCTTATGACTTTGTTGTTTAATTCTAAGGAAGATTGGTTTAGCTAAGGAAGACAGGTTTTGCTGTTAAATATGGTCGTGCTGCCTACCATGCTAACTCCAAGCTCCTTGCCGTGACAAGTTTGAATTATCTAGTGTGTCAAGTTATAATGTCAAATCAGTTGGCCTTATAGTTGAAGTTGTTTAAATTTTATGAAAGCATATTAGAGTTGATTAGAGCGACATCGGTTAGGATCCTACGGTTCCCTCGTTCTGGCATCACTATATTCTATTGGATTCACTTTGTCCAAATGAGCTTACTAAACCCAACTTAATGAGTTCCATAATTTCATTTAAACCGTGGAAAGCCTCGTTAGCAACCGTAGGTTACCTCTTCTGAGGGATTCCCGATCATCCAATAGAGATGTCTTAATTTAGTTGAAGTTGTAGTTTTGTGTGATTTTTGTGATTAAATTTTGAGTTATTTTATATTTTGAATGTTGTGGCGGTGAATTTTATCTTGGTCAATTTTAATTTTGGTTCTCATTATAGTTATGTGGCTATCCTCATGATTTTAGTTTTCATGCAGGGTGACATCGTTGTTTAGCATGCAAATTTACAGGTATAAAATTCTAGTATGAAAGTACAAGAAAGACACGTTGAAAACTGTAAAAGTGTACCTGCGAGTCTTCTCGTTCCACCACCTGAAACTAAAAATGCATGTTAAGACAGTTTATGAAGAGCAGGAAAGATAAAATTTTGGTAATTTTCCTAACCCTTTGTCATATCTTGGTGAGTCCTTAAAAGTTTAATTAAGGATTATTTCATTGAGCAAAGAATATTAAGTTTAATAGGCCTCTGAGGTATCCAACAAGTTAGCAGGGGGAAGCAGGTCCATGCCTCCCTCTCACCAACTGGTGAAAAACCTCGAGTCCATTTAAACTTATTATATTGCTTAATGGTTCATCTTGTGATTATTACTCAGTGAGCATTGATGTCTCAATTATCCCTAAGAATAGGGTAATTATCACTTATCCTGTATTACTCAGTGAGCACTGATGTCTCAATTATCCCTAAGAATAGGGTAATTATCACTTATGAAATTTAGCGAACATTGATGTCTCAATTATCCCTAAGAAAGGGGTAATTATCATTTGTCATTCAATTTAAGAGTTATGTGAGTGAGTTCCCTTGAAGGGGAAGTTAGTGTAATTTGAACACTTAGCCAAATTCTTAATCCTAATTGGGCTTAGTGGTGTTTCTTTTTTATTTAATTATTTTTATTTCTCTAATCCTCATTTAATCAATTTTGATTTAGCTTAAGTTACCACTAAGCCCTTAAGGCCTAGGTGAGTGTCTTAATTAGTTTTAAAAAGAGTTAAACTTTAAGTGATCATGATTCATGATTTGGGTTTTATTTGAAAATCAAGATAATTGATTAATTATTAGCTTCAAAAGTCATACCCCTAAGTCCAAGATCATTTAATTTTAATAAACTTCCAAATTTTAATAATTTAGAAATTTATTAATCTTAATTAAGAAAGTGAGATTGATTTCTACCAATTAACCCCTTGTGTTTCAAGCATCAAATAAATTGATTAAGATCAGAGGTTACCCATTTCCCCTCTTTGACCTAAGCCTAAATGTTAATTAAGGCTAAATTTCAAAAATTGCACATTTGCCCCTAAGGCTCTAACACTCCATAATTTGTCAAATTCAATTCAAATGACTTTGAAATTTTTATCCTACCTCATCCATGGGTTAATTAAGACATCAGAGGAGAAAATGTGATTTTTAAAAATTTAATTTAATTTATAAAATTATTTTAATGCAAAAATAGGATTTTTCAAAGAAAATTCCTAACTTGACCAAGGTAAATTCTAATCCCTTGAAATTTTTACTAGAGGTAGATCTAGACCAGAAAAGCCATTGGATAAAATTTCATAATTGTTTGAATTCTCTCTGATTTAATATAATTATTTTAAATTTTGGGTTATTTAATAAAAATTATATATTTTAAATGGTGAAAATTAAGTTTTCTATCTTTGAAAAATCTCTCTGAGGTTAGAGAACCTAGAGGAGTAAATTTATATATATATATTTTATTTTTCTTTGATTTATTGGAATTATTTTAGTGAAAAACTCATTTTTAGCCTTTAAAGTTATTTTTAACGCTTTGAAATTAAATATCTTTATTTAGAAAATTAGAAAAAATATTCTAATTGTTCCTAAGTATTTGGAAAGCAGTTTAGAAAATTTCCATGAGTTTTATTATTTTTGTGAGTTTTATGAATTTTTAATTATTTAAATTTTTAAAATAGTCTAAAAATCAAGTTTTTATTTTAAATATCATTTTATTTTTAGAAAATACCCCTAATCATAGAGAACTCAAAAAACTAAGTTTCATAATTTTTTGAGTTATATTTTGATTTTAAAAAAATCATTTAAGTATCAAAAGTGATATTTATCTTTAAAAATCAACTTAAGTTGTCAAATGAACTCAAAATATTTTGAAATTCTTATGATGAGTCCTCTAGATCATAAACCACAGTGGAGATCAAAAATCGAGTCATTTAAATGTTTATATTTTCCAAAATTAATTATTTTATTGATTTAGTGTTTGTAAAATTTAAGCATATTTTAAGTGACTTAACGCATGAAATTATTTCCAAAGGTTTCTCTAGTCATGGTGGACCTTCCAAAATTTTCTTATTATTTTCTAATCAATGTGTTAGTTTCCATGATTATTTTAAAGAAATAATGGGGAATAACTTAAAAAATATGGATCTCTGTATAAGAACCTTATCCAAAGAATATTTCCCTTGACAGATGCTACAACATGCCAAAATTTCAAGCCAAGGTGATGTGCCAATATACATGGAGAATCAAAAGATTCAAAATAATTTTTAA
Organism: Phalaenopsis hybrid cultivar; assembly: GCA_002079205.1. Classification (NCBI taxonomy): domain Eukaryota; kingdom Viridiplantae; phylum Streptophyta; class Magnoliopsida; order Asparagales; family Orchidaceae; genus Phalaenopsis; species Phalaenopsis hybrid cultivar. Next base: position 131,246 of record JXCR01073129.1, read on the forward strand.
TTAATTAAAATTAAAATATGCATAAAATGGTCTTTAACATTATTCCACATTGTTCTCCTCTGTTTACTTAGCAAGATGATATTTTTATTTTCTTTTTGTGATTTTTCTACAAAAAGTTATGAATTTTCTAAGTTAAGGGTACTTGAATAAATAAGAAAAGCCCTATTTATTTATTTAAACAGCGGGTGTCACCTCAACCTACGATGGCTTCGAAGGCATGCGTGGTGTGCTCTGGTTGGACGCCGCCGTCCCTTTAGCTTGCTGACTCGGCCCTCTGTTTATGTCTCGAAGCGTTGTCCGGCTCGATCTCCCGTGTCCATTTAATACACGCTCGATTGAACGACTCTCCATCATCGTCCCCGATAGAATGATCCCATGATCGTCCACACTAAAACCCTAAGATCTCAGCCTAAACTTAACCAAATCACTTCAGGTTTGATCCTATGGACTCATCTAATTGAGACAAACACATCCATACGGTTAATGTACCATGAAATTAAGCCTAAGTAAATGAAGAATCAAAATGGGCTCGGGAGGAAGAGAAGTTTTATACCTTTGCTCTGAGAAGAGAGGCTTCAATCAGAGGTGCTTGGCATGTTTATTGGGGTCCAAGGAGGCTAGGGTTTGAGTCTCTGGTCTTGGTGTAAGGCCTAGGTATGAATTCTACCAAGCTCGATTTCAGGTGTTGGTCTAGACCTATGGTAGAGGTTCTGTGGAAGGGGGATTTGATGGGGCTTTAGCTTCTTTCACAGTTGTGAAGGTGTGGGTGAAGTTAATTTGTGTTTGATGGACTGTGGAGGTGTATTGGGTTCTGTCCTGATTTCCGACAAGGTTTCAAGCTCAAAATTGAGCTCCGACAATGGGAATGGGCAAGGGAAAATGGTTGGAATGCACTGAGGGGATCTTAGGGAAGCTCTGTGTGAAGTTTGGAGATGCCTCTCTAAGAAAATTTTAGCACACCTCCCATGGCCATGGGAGGTGAGTTTTATAAAAATGGTCATGGGGTGGCTCTCAGGGCATAATTTTGTGTGCATTGTGATGCTTAGGTGGAGGGCAGAGGAGCTCCATAGTTTAATTTGGATGAGCTGGCCTCTGAGTTTTATTTGGGTGAGGCTCCATGAGAGTGGCTCTTGGTTTTGGGCTTTTTTGGCCACTAGGCTGGCCGGCTGGCTAGAGGGAGGTGGCTAGGAGCTCAGGGAACCATGAGGAATCCAGCATAACAATTTAATGCAAATGTGCTTTGATTTGGCAAAGATATCTTAAGCATGTGCATTTTTGGATATGAGATCCCTTAATTTTGGGGACCTTTGGTCCATGGATTGATTTAGGTGATTTCATGGTGTTTGGAATGTTCACTAAGTCCAACTAATGGCTGTGGTGGAGTTAATTTGGTGTCTTTACGGTGGTTAGGTCACCTTTAGTGCATGGGTCCAAGTGGGTGCAAATGACCAAAACTTGGGTTTGGGCTAGGTTNTCGCTTCGAGACAAGACTCTTCTTCCTTGCACCGTGACTTCGATGGAATCCTCCGGGGGACACGTCATTTCCTTAGCGAGTTTTGCTAAAGCGTCGGCATGAGCATTATCTCTCCGAGGAATTCGGTTCTCAGGAATCTGCTCCAGGAGCTTCATCATGTACAGATGGTATTCTGCTAATCTTGGTTTCAGAATTCTGTATTGTCCGGCGACTTGCTGGATGACAAGTTGAGAGTCACCATAAATGACAATGTTTGTTATATCCATTGAAATCGCCAACTCCAATCCGGTGATTAAAGCTTCATATTCTGCTTCATTGTTGGTACATGGCTCCGTCAGGTGGTACGAAAACTTCAACATACCCTTATCTAGCGTAATAAAGATCAAACCGATCCCTGCCTTGCCTGGTATAACCGTGCCTAATCCCTTGTATTTCCTGGCTGACGAAGCACCATCGAAGTACATTTCTAAGTGTTGCACACTGAAAAATTCCATCTATAGTATCTACTCGTCTGGCAACTTGTCGTTGAGAGAGGACCCAGCTGGCAGTGGGCGTGTAGCGAGAAAATCTGCTAAAATCTGTCCCTTGATAGCACGGAGGGGCACAAAAGTTATATCAAATTGCANAGGTTCTCTCAAATATTCCTTAGGGATTTTTATATTCTCTTCCGTGAGGTTCTTCTCGAGCCAGTCTTTAAAGACGAAGCATTTGTCTATAGTGTGTCCAAGTAATCGGTGGTACGGGCAATAATTTTGTTCATTTCTCTTATCCACCTCTTCGGGTTTCATTGGATCAGGTAGTTTGAATTCTGGTTTCTTCATCAAGCTTTTGAATATTTTACGTACATCTTCATCTTTGAAGGAGTAAACAACTTTCTGTCACTCTAATAGAGATATTCTTTTACCCACTGTTCGAGGTGATCCCTCCTGAGACGGCCGTTGGTTGGATTGACTGCTCAGTTTCTGAGAGTACTGTGATGAAGACTGACGATGATCTTCTGCATATATCTTTATCGGCTGCTTTCCTTTGTCGACAGTTGCGACTACCCCTGATTTCTTTTCGAACACTCTGGCCACCTTAGCCTTTTCATGTGGTTCCATGTGCTTCATTTCTTCTTGAAGACTGCTGGCTTTACGAGTAGCTTAAAAGATTTGATGATGAGTCCCTTAAGCATGAAAGCTACTGCCCATGTATGCTTTAAGTAGAATATCAATCGTTTGATGTTTCTGTAGCTGAGGTTCACATTTAATGCTAAGATTTCTCCACCTCAAAATATAGTCTGTCAAGGTTTCACTAGGCTTCTGCTTCTCTAACATGAGTTCTCCAATAGACACATGATGCTGCGCCCTAGCAAATCTTTTCACAAATAATTGTTCCAACTCAGAAAATGTTTTAAGTGACCCGTTGGGCAGGTCAGTGTACCAGTCGAAAGCAATCCCTGACAAGCTGCTGATGAACTGCTGGCAGAGTAGAGCTTCGTAATTCCTTGTGTTTCCACAATTAGCTCGAAAATGTGCTATGTGCTGTCTAGGATTTCCAGTACCATCGAATATCTTGAAGTTTGTGGTCACAAAACCCTTGGGGAAAGGCATGACATCAAACTCCTCCGGGTAAGGTCTACCCTTTAAATTTGATGCNCATTGTTGTAAATAGTCAATAGGGACCTCATGAAGAGTTTTCAACATGAATTGGATGCCAATTTGGAGGTTAAGGCAATCAATTGGGTGAAATTTGGGGACTTAGCCAATTTGGGACTAAATTTGGGAATTTTGGATTTAGGCCAAAATCAAATGGATGGGGGCTTAGCCAATTTGAGGCTAAATTTGGGAATTTTGGATTTAGGACAATTGGGTGAAATTTGGGGACTTAGCCAATTTGGGGCTAAATTTGGGAATTTTGGATTTAGTCGTTGATAGGGACCTCATGAAGAGTTTTCAACATGAATTGGATGCCAATTTGGAGGTTAAGTCAATCAGGTGAAATTTAGGACTTAGCCAATTTGGGACTAAAATTGGGAATTTTGGGTTTAGGCAAAATTAAAATGAATTTGAGACTTCACCAAGGCTAATTGATGGTTGATTTTGATGTATAAGAATGTTATAAAGATTTATCAACATTAATTGAGGCCAATTGACTAGGCTATGGGTTCAATTTGGTGAGATTAGGTCATATATAAAGATTTTACAACATTAATTGAGGCCAATTAACTAGGCTATGGGTTCAATTTGGTGAGATTAGGTCATATGGGTGAAAATTGGGTTTGATCCAAATCAAAACTTGGCTCAAATCATGGACCAATTGAGCTTGGATTTGGTTTAATTTGATCATATGAAAAGTGAATTTGAGTTTAGGATTGGAATTGACATCAATTGAGGTCAAATTGATGGACATTTGAATTGAGTTTGGGGAATTTGGTCCCTTAAAGGCAAATTTGGGGGTTTTGGTTAAAGATGGTCAAGTTGGCCAAATTGGGTCATGTGGTAGTTGAGGGAATTGAAATTTGGAATATTTAGGATTTATTGCAATTTTTTGGGAATTCTTGGAATTTTTGGGATTTTGGAATTTAGGGTTCAAGAGGGGTATTTTGGTAATTTGGGGTGTTTTAGGGTAAAAGGCCAAGATGGGTATTTTGGTAGAGTTGAGGTACCAATCATCAACCAATAAGCCAAAGACCAATGAAAAACCCATTTTTAGGTACTCTACATAGTGGTTTTAGCCAAACCATAGCCCTAGTGCTAGTAGGTTTAGGGGACCATCTACATGAGTATCCCAAATAGATCAAGGGATCTAGGCTGGAAATTTGAGTTTAGAGTTGTGAGTGATTGTGGGTGGAGATAATTGTAGTGAGTCCCTTAGCTCCAGACCAACACCCAAGATCAACCCTAAGGTCCAACAATCATAAGGGTGACTCATCTTGAGTTTTCCCCACAATGACCCCACCTACTAAGTATTTAGAGGTTGAGAGCAATATGTGAAACTTCAAGTTGAGTGGATAAGAAATTTTGGAATTTCTAATGGTGAGAGTTCCATGTGTAGTTTTCTAAGAATAGTCAATAGGAAATTTCTAGTGCTAGACCTCAGGCTACTAAAGAGGAAAAACTAAAGCTCAACAAAAAATGAGGTCAACACTCTCCTAAAAATACATATTTTAAATGGGCAGGTAATATCTTCAATTCAAGTTCAGGTGGTTTAATATATGAAGCAATAAGATTCTTACTATCATTTTCCAGCAAGTCTAATGCTTGAAATTTGCCCTGAATATAATCTAAATCTTCTTCTTTTACTTCATTTTCAGCATAAAAAATTTCTGCTTTCTTTAATTTATCTTTGAATTCATTCTTAAACTGCTTATTACTTAGATGATCAACTACTTCCATCTTGAAACATTCATTATCTTTTTTCTATTATAGGATATTTTATAGCTTTTGCTATATTAAATTTCACTTCTTAATCATTAACTCTCATCATTAATTTTCCTTTTTGCACATCTATTATAGCTCTCGCTGTTGCGAGAAATGGTCTCCATAAAATAATGGGAATCTCTTTATCTTCCTCCATATCCAATATTATAAAGTCTACAAGGAAAATAAATTTATCCACTATTACTAGCACATCTTCTATAACTTCTTTTGGATAAGTTATTCATCGATCAACTAACTGAAGAGTTATAGTAGTAGGGAAATTTTCTCCCAAATCTAAATGTTTAAAAATTGATAAAGGCATAAGATTGATACTCGCTCCTAAATCACATAAAGCCTTTCTGTAAAACTTTTCACCAATTGCATAAGGTATAGTAAACCTACCAGAATCTTTTAATTTTTTCAGGAAGCTTTTTCTGAATAATAACACTACACTCTTCACTAAGTGCAAAGGTCACATGATCTGTAAACTTCCTTTTCTTACATAATACATCCTTCATAAATTTAGCATAACTTGACATTTGTTCCAAAGCTCCAACAAAAGGAATATTTATCATTAACTTTTTAAGAATTTTTAAAAATTTTGTAAATTGTTTATCTTTCTTCTTCTGTTTCAGTCTTTGAGGAAATATAAGTAATGGTTTTTCTACAAAGCTCTGTGTTTGTTCATTTTCCTGTCGATCATTTTCCATTTCTTCCTTTTTTTCATCAACTTTAGTTTGTTTTTGGAACCTCATTTCAACTTCTTTAGCACTTCGTAATTGCATAGCTTTAAGTTGCTCTTTATTTTGATGTTTTGGATTAACTTCCACAGTACTTGAAAGAATTCAAGAAGGTCTATTACTCAGTGCAGTAGCAATATGTCCTAATTGATTTTCAATATTTCTAATAGTAACCCCTTGATTCTGTATTTGATTTCCCATATTCAACATTACTTCTTCCATCATCAACTTCTTTTCCTTAACTTATGGGTTTGGGTTGGAATTAAATCCCAGAGGATAATAAGGTCAAAAATTAGGATTTCCTTAATTGTTCAAATTTATGGATGGATTCACCGAATTATTATAGTTATTCCAACTAAAATTACGATGATTTTTCCAACCAGGGTTAAAATAGTTAGAATAAGGATCGTTATTTTGATTATTTAAAACGTTTAAAGTTTCATAAGATGATTGAGTATCAATAATCTGTCCTAGTGAATTCTCCTCTAATACTGGGCGAACTTGAGAATAATTCATTCCCATTTAATCAATCATTTTAGAAATAACAGCAATTTAAGATGCCAAAGTAGACTTTGCTTCAGAATCATGAATACTAGCTGCTCTCTTAGGATTTACGCTTTTAGAGGGCCATTGAAAATTATTATTAGTCATTTCCTCAATTAAAGAATATGCTTCATCAAAAGTTTTTGACATTAATGAACCACCCGCAATAGCATCTATAATAGATCTCAGTGATCCTACTATTCAATTGTAAAATGTTTGAATTACTAACCAATCTGGTCAAGCATAATGTGGACATTTCTTAAGAAGATCTTTAAATCTCTCCCAGGCTTCATATATCGATTCCCCTTCAAACTGAGAAAAAGATATAATATCATTTCTATGCTTAACGATTTTAGAGGGTGGGAAATATTTTGCCAAGATATTTTTTGATAGTTCTCCCTAAGTTCTTATAGATCTAGGTGCTAACGAATTTAACCAAGCCTTGGCTTTATCCCTTAATGAAATGAAAAAAGTTTAAGCCTAACAACATCATTAGACACTCCATCATATTTAAATGTAGCACAATTTTCAAGAAAACTAGCAAGATGTAAGTTACGATCTTTAGTATGTGATTATCCAAAATGATTATTTTGTACCATTTGGATAGTAGCAGGTTTAAGCTCAAATGAATTAGCAGCAACATCATGATTTTGAATAGTCAAGGGAAGTTCATCTTTTGTCGAATTCGCATAATCTTATAAAGGCCTTTGTCGATTTTCATTTATTGGATTATCTAAGTTATTTGCCATTTCTTATAAAATTTTAATTTCTCTTTGTTGATTTTAAATTTTTCTAATAGTACGTTCTAATTCTGAATCGTCAGGTATTAAACCTTCAAGTCTAATATTTCGCATAAACAAATAAAGCAAGCAAAGTAAAACACTCTAATAAAAATATTTCTTTTTGGATTTTTTATTTTTTAATTTTTTTTAATAATAATATTTTTAATGGTATATATATTATCTCAAAATTTCCTAATTTATCCAAACTATTTGATTCAATCGTTATCTTCCCCGACAACGACGCCAAAAATTTGATCTTACTTTTTTGTTGCGATAGATTGTGTAAAATTTAATTAAATATAATCAATTAATATTGGATTCTACGCAAGTATACGTATCATTATCAAGTATTAATGGACTTTCTATTTAAGCCCCAAGTATCGATCCTACGGGGAAAGTTTAAATTGGAAATGTCAAATTTGCTAGAAAATTCACGGAAAGTCAATTGAAATTACTGTCACTAATTTCAATTGTTGAGATGTAATCAAAATTAAATTTCTAAACTATTNCAGTTTCTATGCAAGTATGTGTATCATTATCACTTAATAATAAAGTTTTTATTTAAGCCCCAAATATCGATCTTACGAGAAATGTTTAAATTAGAAATGACAAATTTGATAGGAAATTCACAGAAAGTCAATTAAAATCACTGTCACTTATTCCAATTGTTGAAATATAATCAAAATTAAATTTCTTAACTATTATCAAATCAAATATGCAAAATTTAAAATAGTAAAATACTAATCTATTAACTATATTTATGTGATAGAGATTCTTATGTGAAAAAGCATTATTCCCACTACAATGAGGCTATGGTAAAATGAGATGAGATAAATGTTCATAATATGTGTTGTGCGAAATAGGAGCAATTTTAATTCTCTACCCTGATACAGTGCATAAAAAATCATTGGCTAATCTCAGTGTTTAGCCCCTAAATCTGTGGTCAGGCTAGGAGGATACCGTCTCCCACTCCAGAGCTCCCACTTCCCTTCACTTGAAGGCTAGCTCTTGCTTCAGTTTTTAAACATTAAGACTGAATTGAATATTTTAGTCTGTCAATCTAAAGGTTCTCCAATTCTACACCCAACAAAGAATATTTTCTTATTTATTTGCACTTAATTCCATAAACGATGATCTCCTTCATGTAATCAAATATGATCCTTACTCTGTTGTAGAACTCATACTCAATTTCCCGGATCATATGTTTCACAAAACATTTTAAAAAGTCAATTGACCAGATCAAAAAGTAAATTAAGTTTACAGTTGAAAAATCATTACAATTTATTTTATAATTTAATATTGGCACATTCATATTATCTCTATATTTTACCATATCTCAGAGTAGGGAGAAAGATAGAGGAAACCACTCAGACTTGATGAGAAAGAAATAACAAAACACAGATTTCATATATAAAAGAAAGTTCTATCGGTGTTATTTCGGGTTGGTTTGTGGGGTTGCCCGTAAGAAGCTGTCGGTCGCTAGAATCAAAATCCGGTCACCCGCTTCGGAAGGACATTGAAATATGAAATCAAACTAACCCCATATTTTTCATTGTTTAAAATGAAAGAGCACTGTACCTCAAATTTTGTATCTATCCCGAAGGATAAAAACAAGAATTGAGGATGAGGCTCGATCAAATGAACTAAGGAAAGTATGATGTCCATTTGGTCTGCGAAACCTTTGTATTTGCCCACAAGTTTCCCTATTTAATATAAAGGATTAAATAGGGTTTATATTAAGCTGGGTTTGGACATGCTTCCTATAAGGGCAAGCCCCTATAGTTATTACATCTTAAATGACTAAAGTCACTTACGAAGACTCTCGATAAAAATTAGGAAAAATTATCTTCAAGGAATTTTAAAGGGTGGGACTCTTCAACGAAATTGGATGTAGAGGTGTGAAAGAGGATTGATTCAAATTTGGAACATTTTATTGTAGAATCCGAAGGAACAAGAACTAGGGGATGTCATGGATCCAGAGGAGAACCCCAGTGACTTCCCAAGCTATCCTAATGTTTGGCTAACTAAAGGATGTCATGGATCCAGAGGAGAACCTTGGTGACTTCCCAAGCTATCCTAATGTTTGGCTTCCAATTTTGAGGAGAAATATGTGGGAGTTTCATCCTGCCAATTTTATTAGTTAGGGCTTACATTCGTGTGAAATGATCACACACGATCACACAAAAGTGTTTCATCCTGCCAATTTTATTAGTTAGGGCTTACATTCATGTGAAATTATCACACAAATAGCCTGGAAGATGGGTTTCATCCTGCCAATTTCATTAGTTAGGGCTTACATTCATGTGAAATGATCACACAATTAGCCTGGAAGATGTGAGGGTTTAGGTTGTGACAAACGGCAACCTCGGAATCGTAAGACGAGTTAGGGCTTATATTGTATACCAGGGCTATGCAAAGGCCTAAAGATGAGATGAGGATTTACGTTGCATAAGCAACCAACCTCGAAGTCCTATGGCTTTGTTGTTCAATTCTAAGGAAGGAGGATTGGTTTAGCTGGTGAAGATAGGTTTTTCTGTTGAAGATGGTCGTGTTGCACACCATGCTAGCTCCAAGCTCCTGCTGCGACGAGTTTGAGTTATATAGTGTGTCAAGTTATAACATCAAATCAGGTGCCCCTATGGTTGAAGTTCTTTAAATTTTATAGAGGGCATATTAAAGTTGATTAGAGCGACACCAGTNACTATTTTCTATTGGATTCACTTAGTCCAGATGAACTTATCAAACACAACTTAATGAGTTCCATAATTTCATTTAAACCGTGGGAAGCCTCGTTAGAAACCGTAGGTTACCTCCTCCGAGGGATTCCCGATCATCCAATAGAGACATCTTAATTTAGTTGTTTGTGTGATGTTTGTGATTAAATTTTGAGTTGTTTTATATTTTGAATGTTGTGGCGGTGAACCGTGGGAAGCCTCGTTAGCAACCGTAGGTTTCCTCCTCCGAGGGATTCCCGATTATCCAATAGAGACGTCTTAATTTAGTTGAAGTTGTAGTTTTTTGAGGAATTCCCGATCATCCGATAGAGACATCTTAATTTAGTTGAAGTTGTAGTTTTGTGTGATGTGTGTGTCCTTGAGTTGTTTTATATTTTGAATGTTGTGGCGGTGATTGTGGTTTTATATGTCGTTTGTGATTAAATTTTGAGTTGTGTTATATTTTGAATATTGTGGCGGTGAATTTTATCTTGGTTGATTTTTAATTTTGGCTTTTGGTTATGGTTATGGTTAACATGCAAGTTCATGAAACATGTAAGGAAGAGGCAGACAAAAAACGGTACTATAAACTGTAAAAGCGTACCGGCGAGTCTTCTCGTTCCACCACCTGAAACTTAAAATACATGTTAAGGCAGTTTATGAAGAGCANTAGTTGTGATTTTGTGTGATGTTTGTGATTAAATTTTGAGTTATTTTATATTTTGAATGTTGTGGAGGTGAATTTTAGTTGATTTTTAATTTTAGTTTTGGGTGATGGTTATGGTTAACATGAAAGTTTTTGTAGGTAAATGCAAGCATGGAACATGTAAGGAAAAGGCAAAAAAAAAGACGGTACTATAAACTGTAAAAGCGTACCTTGCGAGTCTTCTCGTTCCGCCACCTGAAACTTGAAAATGCATGTGAGGGCATATATGAAAAGCAGGAAAAGTAGAGTTCTGAGGGGTTTTCCTAACTCTATGTTGTATTTTGGTAAGTCCTTAAAAGTTAGTTAAGGATGATTACATTAAGTAAAAAATATTAAGTTTAATAGGCCTCTGAGGTATCCAACAAGTTAGGAGAGAGAAGCAGGCCCATGCCTCCCTCTCATCAACTAGTGAAAAGCCTCGAGTCCATTTAAACTTATAATGTTGCTTAATGGTTCATCCTGTAAATATCCTTAATGCTCAATGAACATTGATGTCCCAATTATCCCTAAGAATACGGTAATTATCACCTATCATTAAATTTAAGAATTATGTGGGTGAAGACACTTGAAGGGGCAAGTGAGTGTAATTTGGACGCTTACCTAAATTTTTAATCCTAATTGGGCTTAGTGGTGTTTCAAGGATGTTTAATTTAATTATGTTTACTTCTCTAATCCTCATTTAGTCAATTTTTTATTTAGCCTAAGTCACCACTAAGCCCTTTAAGACCTAGCCCTAATCCTCATTTAGTCAATTTTGATTTGGCCTAAGTCACCACTAAGCCCTTAAGACCTAGGTGAGTGTCTTAATTAATTTTGAAAAGGGTTAAACTTTAGGTGTTCGTGATTCATGATTTGGTGTGTCTTAATTAGATCGTTAAGTTTTAAGTAGTCATGATTTATGATTTGAATTTTTTTTTAAAGTCAACATAGGGGTACTAAATTGATTAATTATTGGCTTCAAATGTCATACCCCTAAGTCCACGATCATTTAATTTTTATAAGCTTCCAAATTTTGATTAGTTCAGAAATTTTATTAATCTTAATTAAGAAAGTGAGATTGGTTTCTACCAATTAACCCCTTTGTATTTCAAGCATNTCGAAGCGGGCGATGAGATTTCTATTCCGATGACCGACGGCTTCTTACGGGCAACTCCTCCAACCAAAAATAGCGCCGACATGCCACATCTTCATCTTTTCTTTATAAAATTTGGCACTTTCATAAGATTCATTCCTTATCACTTCAAGCTCATTTAAATGTAACAATCTTTTCTCACCAGCACCTTTCAAATTATAATTGAACTCTTTAATCGCCTAATATGTCTTATGCCCAAGTTCAACTCGTAAGTGGCAAGCTTTTCCAAATATTAGCATATATGGGGAAATTCCTATAGGAGTTCTGTATGCAGTCCTATAAGCCCACAAAGCATAGTCAAGTTTGACTCACTAATCCATTTTTTTTGGATTCACATATTTTTCCATCATTCTTTTAATTTTCCAATTAGATTATTCAGCCAAACCACTTGGCTGAGGATGATAAGCAGTAGTAATACTATGATTTATATGATATTTCTTTAATAATTTCTCCATTATGATAATTATAAAATGACTTCCCCCATTAGTAATGATAACTCTTGGCATCCAAAATCTACAAAATTTATTCATTTTCAAAAAGTTTGCAACACTTTGAACATCACAACGAGGCAAAGCAACTGCTTCTATCCATTTGGATACATAGTCCACCGCTAACAGAATATATAAATTTTTGAAAGATGATATAAATGGTCCCATGAAATCTAATCCCCAAACATCAAATATTTTAACTTCTAGCATATAATTGAGGGGCAACTCATTTCTTTTAGAAATATTGCCTACTCTTTGACATCTATCACAAGTTTTGATATAAGCATTAGCATCTCTAAAAATTGTAGGCTAATAAAATCCAGATTATAAAATTTTGTATATTTTTTTATCAAAACCAAATTGTTCCCCAAAATCAGAATTATGACATTTTTGGATAATCTTCTGCTAACGAAGTCTCTAAGGAAATGGAGGTGGTGGTTTTTCCAAATCAATTTTTAGCGGAGAAATAGGTCTTTCAGAATCTTTTGGAGCATCCTCTTTTGATTCTTCAATTTCTTCTCTTTTAGAATCTTTCGGAGCGTCCTCTTTTGATTCTTCAATTTCTTCTCTCTCTACTTCAATTTCTTTCTGAACTCGACCTTCCAACTCTCTTCCACTTCTAAGTTGAATGGCTTTTACTCGTTCTTTATTCTAGTATTTTGGATTTGATTCAGTATTACTAGGAAGTGTTCCTTGGGATCTATTACTTAATAAATTTGTTATTTTCTCAAGTTGATTCTCAATATTTCTAATTTTAGTTCCTTGACTTTGTAATTGATTTCCCATTTGTAACACCACTTCTTCTATAGACAACTTCTTCTAATATTTCTAATTGTAGCTCCTTGACTTTATAACTGATTTCCCATTTGTAACACCACTTCTTCTATAGACAACTTCTTCTCCTTAAATGTGTATCACTATTAAAACCTGGAGAATAAGTAGATTTATAACTATTTTTTCTTTGGTTGTTCCAGTTTCCCAATGGGTTTCCGTGGTTGTTCCCCCATTGCTGATTATTATCACCCGATTTGTTATTCCAGTTAAAGTTGGGATGGTTCTTCCAACCAGGGTTATAATAATTTGAATATGGGTTATTCTGCTTATTATTTATGACATTCAAAGTTTCTAGTGATTCTTGAGAGTCTACCACTTGGCCTAATGAATTCTCTTCAATCATGGAAATTGATTGAGAAAAAATCATTCAAAATTGGTCTAACTTCCTTGAAATTGCAACAACTTGATTTGCTAAAATGATAAATACATCAGTTTCATGAATATTGGCTACTTTCTTAGGATTTACCCTTCAAAAGGCCATTAAAAATTATTGGTAGCCATTTCTTCATTTAAAACATAAGCATCATGAAATGGTATTGACATCAATGAACCACCAGCAGCGGCATCGATAATTGATCTAAGAGATCCAACTAATCCATTAAAAAGTTTGAATTATTAATGAATCTAGTATATCGTGGTGTGGATACTTTCTTAAGAGTTCTTTAAATCTTTCCCATGCTTCATAAATAGATTCCCCTTCAAACTGATTAAAAGATGTAATATCATTTCTAAGCTTTGCAATTTTTTATGGTGGAAAATATTTAGCAAATAATTTTTTTACTAAATCACCCCAAGTTCTGATAGATCCAAGTAACAAACTCAACCACATCTTAGTTTTATCCCTTAGTGAGAATGGAAATAACCTAAGTCTTTTGGCATCATCTGATACACCATCATATTTAAATGTACCGCACAATTCTAGAAAATTGGTAAGATGTAAATTTGGATCTTCAGTTGGTGATCCCCCAGCTGATTATTAAATACCATTTGAATAATAGAAAGTTTAATCTCAAATGAATTAGCCACTACGGTAGGATTTTGAATACTATAAAGAAGTTCATCTACAGTAGGGTTGACATAATCTCTTAAAGGTCTAAACCCTTGATGAATTTCAGCATTTTGATTATTTTGGTCTGTCATTTCTATATTTTTTTTTATTTTTCAAAATTTATAATTTTTTTGGTTTTTCTAGTTTTCTAATAGTTCTTTCTAATTTATAATTGTAGGGCACTAGTTCTTTAGAGCCTGAACTACACATACACTAACATATAATAAAATAAAATAAAATAAAATAAACAAAATAAAACAAAATAAGAAAAGATAACTTAAATTTTAAATAAGACTTTCTAACAATAGAAATTTGCTTTTAAAATCAATTTCTCCCAGGCAACAGCGCCAAAAATTTGATCCCTAAATGCTGCTAATATGCACAGTACAAGAATAATTTAGATTATATTTCACTTATATTTCCTTATTTTGGAACAAAACCAAAAACTTGATCTTGAAGTAAAATAAGAATTTAACTTTTAATTTATATATATTGGGATACTACACAAGTATCGCGTCATTATCAAGTAATATAAAACTTTTTGATTAAGACCTAAATATCGAATCCACATGGAGAATACGCAATATGCACTATTGAATAACAAACTTTCTATTTTTTATAAAAAGATAATTATCTAAACTAAAGACGATTTTTGCAGTAATGAAATTTTAAATATTTTTGGTATTTTCAATATTTTGATAGAGCAATAATAATTTAAGAAGATAACTAGAGTTTTTGTAGAAGAAAGGCACTAAATGCGAAAATATCTTTCTTCTTTTTATGAGTCAGTAATAAGTATAGGAATTCTGTTGTGGAAGTATGCAAATTGTGTTGTGTCAAATAGGAGAAATAATATTCTTTAACCTTACTAGAGATTCTATAAAGAATATTGGATAATTTAAAGTTTGAATAGTTCTGAAGACCAGCTAGGTAGGGAAGATACTAGCTCTCACTCTAGAGTTTCCTCAATTCCCTCCACCTGGGGGCTAACATTCTCGTATCAGAACCTAAAACAATAAATAATATTGGGGGCTTTAACCTATCACTTTCAAGTCCTCTAACTCTACACCCTTAAATAAATATTTCCCTATTTATTTGCACTCAATCATATGAACTACATTCTCATTCATACAACCTCATTCGATTCTTTCTAATTGTTGACTGAGACAATACCAGTCCGGTTCTTACATGTTCTCACAATAAATTTTAACCAATTGTTGACTTAGACAATACCAGCCCGGTTCTTACATGTTCTCACAACAAATTTTAACATTATTTCCAAATTTATTTGCACTAAATCATATGAATTACATTCTCATTCATACAACCTCATGTGATTCTTTCTACCTATTTGCACTCAATCATATGAACTACATTCTCATTCATACAACCTCATGTGATTCTTTCCAAATGCACTCAATCATATGAACTACATTCTTATTCATACAACCTCATGTGATTCTTTCCAATTGAACTGAGACAATACCAGCCTGGTTCTCACAAGTTCTCACAATAAATTTTAACGTATGGATTGGCCAAATCAAGATGTAAATGAAGTGCATGGATTTAAATCATCACAACTTCTTCTACACTGAAGATCAATACTTTACACAACTTTCATCCAAAACTTAATTACTAATCATTTTAAGAATAAAAATAAAGAAAACTACTCAAAATGTATGGAGAAAAAAAACCAGACTTTAGTTTAAAAGAACAAATCATTGTCAAACCAACAACATGTCTCAATTAAAACCAAAAGTAGTCTCGAAACAAAAAGATAAACACTTATCTCAAGTCCTCCACCAAACTCTTGAAGTTCCTTTGATTCTCTTCTCTTTACAATCACTCAAAATAAAATAACAAAAAGGATAAAAATGGTTAAAGTGGTGCCTGAAATTCTCTCCGAGCTAACTCGCCAGATGAGAACTTACAAAACTTTCCAATACCTTTTGGAAATTTTTTTTCCATGGTGGTTATAACCACCTATTAAGCTAATGAGTGCCTAAAATGCCTCTTCAAAATTCGCAGAAACTGAATTTACTCATCCAATAACTACCATTGGTGCTTAAACGCGGTGCCTATAGCACTAAGGTGAGGCCTTCTCTGTTTAACTGGTGCTTAAGCGCTAGATAAGGCACTTAGGCGTCAAAACTCTTTTGCACATTTTTCACCTTTTTGCTCCAAATTTAATCCTTTTTCACTCCTTTAAGCATTTTTCACCCTTTTTACCTGTATCTGCAAGAAAAACACACCTTTTTCACTCCTTTAAGCATTTTTTTCATTTTTACTTGTATCTGCAAGAAAAACACAAAAATATATCTTCCATTAAAGCGCATATCTCAAAAATATGTATAAAAATGTGTCTATAAACACTATATATTTTAGGTGTATCATTAATCTACATCAGATTCAACCAATCCCATTTAATTCAATCTTAAAAATAAATTTAAATTTGATAATTCAATTCACATATAAATTCAACATAAATTTCATATCTAAAATAAAATAAAATAAAATTTGTAACAAAATACCAATGACATAAAATCTACTCTAAATGACATTAAAACTTAAATTTGAACACAAAAATACAACTAGGTTTGAGAAGATATTTTGGAGGAGGTATCCTATGGTTGCTAATAAAATATCCTCTAGTAGCATGCAATTAATCAAACTGCAAGCATAATGGCCCAAGTCGATGGAACCTTGGGATCTTGTTCGAGTCATCCCAAATAAAAATAAATAATAAAACAAAATTTTCAACCCCTAAAATATGAATAACACACAAAAACTTAAATTAAACCCTAATGAACAAAGATCACCGAACGCAACTTGATCAACAGTGTTCAGATCTATGAATGTTTCTTGGACGACGCAATCTGTGGTTGCTGACAAGAATTTTCAGGCCCTGATTTTATTACCTTTCAGACTAAGTAGTTATGAATACCCAGATGACCACGAGATGACTGAGCCATAGAATTTTTGATCAGTTTGTCTAAAAATTATTCAACAAAATAAATTGACAGACCAAAACATAATTTCATACCAATTTTAGTTTGCACGTTGACTGAAGACATAATGTAAGTCACAGTTTAGATTTACTTTGCATGTATTAGGATGTGCAAACTCTGTTTTGCAGAACAACATTATGAAGATGGACAACAAATTGTAAAACAAAAAAAATGACATCAATAAAATAAAATGACTTTAAAATAATGAAAACAATATCAACACAACAAAAACAACATCAACAAAATAAAATGACATCAAAACAACAAAACCACAACAACAAAATAAAATGACAAAATAAAAATTTTAGTGTAGTATCAGATTCTTAGAAATCATTTACCCTTAGTATTGAACCTTAATGTTTCTTTCCTTGACTTTTATACTTAACATTTCATTGAGAGCAAATGTTAACCATAATTGAAAGCTTTCTTAAGTAGTTTTAACTGCTTAAGATGTAATTAACTATAGGAGCATGCTCTAATAAGAGAATGAGAAACTCGGAATAGGTATCACACCTAACTCTTTGGTTATGAGAATTTCATGTGGTGTTCATTGTATGAGAATCTCGGGAACCAGACATTTCAAATTTCTCTATAATAGTTACCACAATGAAATCCTTACTATATTTTCTTTTGTTTTCTATTTTTATTTGCCCTTTTCTCCGGGTTTCTTAATATCTAAAGGTCATATGTGTGATATGAGTGAAAAATTTATTTATAGAATAGAGTAATAAAATAAATAAATAGAGTGGCGACTCCTTCATGACAGTGATACCAACAAAGCAATGACATGAAAATGATCGCGGAGAATTGGCGGCGGCAGCGATAGTCTCGCGATGATAATCCCTTAAGCAAGAAAGCTATTAGACTGAGAGTGCTCGTGAGAAAGATCTCAATTGCATGCTATTCCTACAACTGGGCTCACACTTCATGTTGACATTACTCCACTGCAAAATATAATCTACTAGCATCTCACTCAGTTTTTTGTCGCCCAACCACAAGATCACCAATGGTGATATGGTGCTATCAAACTCTTCTAAGAAAAAATACTCTTCAGAACAATTACTCCTCCCTTATAATAGTTCAAGGCTTCCTATACTCATTGTTCCATTATCTTCTTAAAATTCTTTAATGGTGCTATCCTTTATGCTGAATTTTTCCTTGGATGTTTGTCATTACTGGCGGAGGTGCACTCTTTCTTCCCTTAGGAAATGTAAACATTATCCCAATGATTTACTTTAGAAAAAAGTAACCTTTGAAGACTGGGGTTGACTTGAAG
The DNA here is from genome assembly GCA_002079205.1 of Phalaenopsis hybrid cultivar. NCBI lineage: Eukaryota > Viridiplantae > Streptophyta > Magnoliopsida > Asparagales > Orchidaceae > Phalaenopsis > Phalaenopsis hybrid cultivar. The sequence continues at coordinate 149,392 of JXCR01073129.1, forward strand.
GGTGGCCACAATGAACATCATCTCCTCTAGCTTCTTCTCCATCAGATTGATATGCTCATCTCGCAGTTAGATGGCCTTTTGTAACTCATCAGAGGACTTCTCCTCGAAGGGTTGTGGAGCATCTTGCGATGATGAAGAGGCATGGGTCTCAACCACAAAGATTTATGTATATTCCTCCTCCATATAATCGAATAAATCGTAATCTTCATCGTTGTCATTCCTCAATTGTTCTCTTGATAACTCTATAATGTTAATTCTAAGGTTCTCTAATGTATCTTTAATTGACTTCCCTTTGATTGTCTTAAGATTGGTTGGTAGCCTTTGATGAACAACCTCACTTGTATCAAATTCTGGTACAACAAACAACATTTTGGACTTAAGATCTTTTTCGGAATGACTACTTTTCTCATAATTCGACGGTATCTGACCGAAAACCCTAGTTCTCCACTTCTTCTCTATTTGCACTGATTTCCGGAGATGGGGTGTGTCATTGATGTTATTGATCCTAATTTTGTAAGACAGTACAATGTATACAGTTATAATCTTAATTTTAACATCTAGGGAAAAAATTGATTTCAAAGTAAATAAAAATACAATTATTATACTTAAATATGGGATACTACACAAGTATACGTATTGTTATCAAGTAATTTAAGACTTTTCACTAATCCACAAATATCGAACCCACAAGGAAAAAATACAATATCCAACTAAAATCAGAAAAAATGAGATAACAAATTTGACTTTGCAAAATATTCTTTCTCAAATTATATATGCTATAATATGAATAAAAGTTTGATTCTTTTTGTAATTTTTGATAATTGAAAGTAAAGTAAACAACTAACTAAACTTTTTCCTCATCATGAATCAAGAATAAGTATAGGCATTTTTTGTTGAAGTATTCAAATTGTGTTGTGCCAAATAGGAGCAATAATATTCTTTACCCTTACTAGTGATGCTATAAATAACACTGGCTAATTTAAAGTTTGAATTGTGTTGAAGACGAGTTAGGTAAAGAAGATACTAGCTCTCACTCTAGAGTTGCCTCTTCTCCCTCCACCTCGGGGTTATCATCTCGTATCAAAACCTAAAACTATAAACCAAATTAGGGGCTTTAGCCTGTCACACTAAAGTTTTCTAATTCTACACCCTTCAAAGTTTATTTCCCTATTTATTTGCACTCAATCATACAAATTACATTCTCATTCATACAATCTCATATGATTCTTACCATTAATTGACTGAGACAATACCACATTAGATCTTACATGTTCTCACAAAAAATATTAACATCTTAATTGGCCAAATCAAGAAGTAAATGAAGCACAAGGTTTAAAATCATCACAACTTATTCTAACATTAAAGATTAATACTTCACATAACCTCGATCGAATACTTAATAACTTATAATTTTAAGGAAAAAGATAAAAAAAAACTACTCCGTATTCATAGAGAAAACACAAGCACACTTAAGTTTGAAAGTAGAAATCTTGCAAACTAAGAAGAAGTCTAAATTAAAATAATGTAGTCACAAAGTTAAAAACTTATCTCAAATCATCTCCACCAAACCCTTGAAGTTCGTTTGAATTTCTTCTCTTCCTTTCTCTTACAATACTATAACTCCTCTCTTCTTCTTCTCTCTATAGTATCCAAATAAATTTAAGAGAGAGAGAGAGAGGCGTCAGTTATTTCTAGAGGGGGTGAAGGCTCTGGAGTGGCTAGGGGGAAGCGTAGGAGAGAGCTCCTGTCGGCGTTATTTTGGGGTTGGAGGGGAGTTGCCCATAAGAAGCTGTCGATCACCGGAATTGAAATTTCGTCACCCACTTTGGAAGGACGTTGAAGTATGAAATCAAACTCACCCCATATTTTTCATAGTTTAAAATGAAAGAGCACTGNAAAATTTAGGGACTTAGCCAATTTGGGGCTAAGTTTGGGAATATTGGATTTATGCCAAAATCAAATGGATTTGAGGCTTCACCAATGCCAATTGATGGTAGATTTTGATTTATAGGATTGTTATAAAGATTTTGCAACATTAATTGAGGCCAATTGACTAGGCTATGAGTTCAATTTGGTGAGATTAAGTCATATGGTCAAAATTGGGGCTTTGACCCAAATCAAAATTGGGCTCAAATCATGGACCAATTGAGCTTGTATTTGGTTTAGTTTGGTCATATCAAAAGTGAATTTGAGTTTAGGATTGTAATTGGGGTCAATTAAGACCAAATTGATGGACATTTGAGTTGGATTTGAGGAAATTAGGGTCTATAAAGGGCAATTTGGGGATTTTGGTTTGTTCAGAAGTTTGATGAAGAAGCCTTAGTTCAGACTACTAGATCCAAAGAAGTCCGAAGAGGTTGACAAGAAAGATGAACCAAATTATTGCTCGTACCATAGATTACTGGGGTACACTATAGAAGAATGTTTTATCTTTAAGGATTGCCTCGAGAAAAATTTCAAAGTAGGAAATATAACGATCCTGAAAGAATTTTTAAGAGAACCTGAAAAAGGTTCCATAAATATGATTTCGGCCGAGCCAATTTCTTTGATTGATCCATATACGTGAGAAGAGGGATGGAGTACAACTTGGGATGAGCTCAAGACGGTCCAAAACCAAATACAAAATTCATCAAAACATTCTTCTGTATATATAAAAAAAGATGAATGGAATGCAATTTGGAAGAAATCATCCAAGAAAATATTAAATCAAATCCAGAATGCATCAAAGCAAGCCTTTGTTCAGAATCTTCAGCTTGTCAAGACCGAGATGAAGATTCTGCCACAAGAGCCATCGTCATTAAAGATAAAGAAAAAGAAGAACACAATCACTACGAAGATTGATAGCACGAGGGGTAGGATAGGGCTGCTTGTACTAGATTGGTTATCTCAGATTTGGGGAAGAAAATCCTCGAAACCTTGACATTGTATGATTATATTTTTACCCCTGTGGGTTTTATGAATATAATGATTGCGATTTCAGCTACGTTTTAACTGTTTCTAGTGATGAAGTAATCAATAATGACCAATCAATCCTCAATGTTGATTCCTACAATTATCCTCAAATCATACTTGAGTCCGACTGTCGGCGTTATTTCTGGTTGATTTGTGGGGTTGCCCATAAGAAGTTGTCGGTCGCTGGAATCAAAATTTTGTTGCCCGCTTCGGAAGGATATTGAAGTATGAAATCAAACTAACCCCATATTTTTCATTGTTTAAAATGAAAGAGCATTGTACCTCAAATCCTATATCTATCCCGAAGGATAAACACAAGAATTGAGGATGAGGCTCGATCAAATAAACTAAGGAAAGTATGACATCCATTTGGTCTGTGAAACCTTTGTATTTGCCGACAAGTTCCCTTATTTAATATAACTGATCAAATAGGGTTTATATTATGCTGGGTTCGGACATGCTTCCTATAAGGGCAAACCACTATAGTTAATTACATCTTAAATGACCAAAGTCATTTAAGAAGATTCTCAATAAAAATCAAGAAAAAATATCTTCAAGGAATTTCAAAGGGTGAGACTCTTCAACGAAATTGGATGTAGAGGTGGGAAAGGGGATTGATTCAAATTTGGAACATTTTATTGTGGAATCCAAAGGAAGAGGAACTAGCGGATGTCATGGATCCAGAGGAGAACCTCGGTGACTTCCCAAGCTATCCTAATGTTTGGATTCAGTTTTGAGGAGAAATATTTAGGTGTTTCATCCTGCCAATTTTATTAGTTAGGGCTTACATTCGTGTGAAATGATCACACAAATAGCCTGGAAGATGTGAGGGTTTAGGTCGTGACAAATGATAACCTCGGAATCCTAAGACAAGTTAGGGCTTATAATGATAGCAGGGCTATGCAAAAGGCCTAAAGATAAGGTGAGGGTTGAAGTTGCATAAGCAAGAAACCTTGAAGTCCTATGGCTTTGTTGTTTAAGTTTAAGGAAGGAAGATTGATTTAGCTGGTGAAGATAGGTTTTGCTATTGAAGATGGCCGTGCTGCCCACCAAGCTAGCTCCAAGCTCCTTGACATAACAAGTTTGAGTTATCTAGTGTGTCAAGTTATAACATCAAATCAGGTGGCCCTATGGTTGAACGCGATAAGTTTGAGTTATCTAGTGTGTCAAGTTATAATTCAAATCAGGTGGCCCTATGGTTGAAGTTGCCGCAACGAGTTTGAGTTATCTAGTGTGTCAAGTTATAATGTCAAATCAGGTGGCCCTATGGTTGAAGTTCTTTAATTTTTACAGAGGGCATATTAAAGTTGATTGGAGCGACACCGGTTAGGATCCTACGGTTCCCTCATGGAGGGGTATATTAAAGTTGATTAGAGGGACACCGATTAGGATCCTACGATTCTCTCGTTCCGACACCACTACGTATTAAAGTTGATTAGAGCGACACCGGTTAGGATCCTACAGTTCCCTCGTTCCAGCATCACTATTGTTATAATATCAAATCAGGTGGCCTTATGGTTGAAGTTCTTTAAATTTTATAGAGGGCATATTAAAGTTATGTCAAATCAGGTGGCCTTATGGTTGAAGTTCTTTAAATTTTATGGGGGCATGTTAAAGTTGATTAGGGTGAACACCGGTTAGGATCCTACGGTTCCCTCGTTCCGACACCGCTACTTTCTATTGGATTCACTTAGTTACCGGTTAGGATCCTACGGTTTCCTCGTTCTAGCACCACTATTTTTTATTGGATTCACTTAGTCTAAATGAACTTACTAAACTCAACTTAATGAAATTCATTTAAACCGTGGGAAGCCTCGTTAGCAACCGTAGGTTACCTCCTCCGTGGGATTCCCGATTATCCAATAGAGACGTCTTAATTTAGTTGAAGTTGTAGTTTTATGTGATGTTTGTGANGTATATTAAGACATCATAGTAGAAAATGTGATTTTTCAAAATTTAATTTAATTTATATAATTATTTTAATGAAAAAAATAAGATTTTTTAAAGAAAATTCCTAACTTGACCAAGGGAAATTATAATCCCTTGAAATTTTTACTGAAGGTAGACCTAGACTACAAAAGCCTTTGGATCAAATTTCACAATTTTTTGAATTCTCTGTGATATATTAGAATTATTTTACGTTCTGGGTTATTTAATAAAAATAAAATATTTTGATTGGTGAAAATTAAGTTTTGTATTTTTGGAAAATTTCTCTAAGGTCAGAGAACTTAGAATTGCAAATTTTATCTTTTTTTTATTTTTCATTGATTTATTGGAATTGTTTTAGTAAAAACTCATTTTTAGTCTTTTAAAAAAATATTTTTTAAGCTTTGAAGTTCAATATCTTTATTTAGAAAATAAGGAAAAATATTATAATTGTTCTTAAGTGATTAGGAAACAATTTAGAACCTTTCCTTGAGTTTTATTATTTTTATGACTTTTATGAATTTTTTAAGTATTTAAATATTTAGAATAGGCTAAAAATCAAATTTTTATCTTAAATTTCATTTTATTTTTAGAAAATACCCCTGATTACAGAGAACTCAAAAAAACTAAGTTTCATAATTTTTTGAGTTATATTTTGATTTTTAAAAAACTAAGTGTTAAGAGTGATATTTATCTTTAAAAATCAATTTAAGTTATCAAATGAACTCAAAATATCTTGAAATTTTTATGATGAGTTCTCTAAATCATAAATCACAGTAGAGATCAAAAATCAAGTCATTTAAATGTTTATATTTTTCAAAATTATTTATTTTATTTATTTAGTATTTAGAAAATTTAAGGATGCTTTAAATGACTTGGCCCATGAAATTATTTTTAAAGGTTTTTCTAGTCATGGTAGACCTTCCAAAATTTTCTTGGGATTTAATAACCAATATGCTAATTTCTATGATTATTTTAAGGAAATGATGTGAAATAACTTGAAAATATAGATCTCTATATAGGAACCTCATGTGACTTTGAAAAAACCAGAGAGAATTCCCCCTTATAGAGGCTACAATATGTTAAAATTTCAAGCCAAGGTGATGTGTTAATATGCATGGAGAATCAAATGATTAAAAATAGTATTTAATTAATAAAAAACATTTAATGCATCAAATGGACATGAAAATTATTTCACATTATTCTCCTCTATTTACTGAGCAAGAGGGTATTTTTATTTTATTTTTGTGATTTTTGTACACAAAGTTATGTATTTTATAAGTTTGGGGGTATTTAAATAAATAGAAGAAGCCATATTTATCTATTTAAACTACGCGTGCCACCTCAACCTACGACGGCTCCGAAGGCATAAAGTTAAGGGTATTTAAATAAATAGGAAAAAGCCCTATTTATCTATTTAAACAGCGCGTGCAAGCATTTAAATAATTGGAAAAAGCCCTAATTATCTATTTAAACAGCGCGTGCTGACTAGATCCTAGGCGGCTCCGAAGGCGTGTGTGGCGCGCTTTGGTTGGACGCCACCATCCACGTAGCTTGCTGACTCGGCTCGCTGTTTATGTCCCGCAACGCTGTCCGGCTCGATCTCCCCCGTCCATATTATACACGCTTGATCAAACGGCTCCCCGTCATTGTCCCCGATAGAATGATCCCGTGCCATCCAGACTAAAACCTTAAGATCTCGGCCTAGACTCAACCAAATCACTTTGGGTTTGATCCTATGGACTNTGAATAAATTTCTAAAAATTATTAGAATTTGGAAGTTTACTAAAACAAAATGAACCCAGGACTCAGGGGTATGACTTTTGAAGTCAATAATTAATCAATTTAATATCTATATTTTGATTTTTAAATAAAATTCATATCATGAATCATGATCACCTGAAGCCTAATCTTTTCAAAACTAATTAAGACACTCACCTAGCTTTTAAGTGCTTAGTAGTGACTTAAGCTAAATCAAAATTGATTAAATGAAGATTAGAAAAACAAACTCAATTAAAATTAAGACATCTTTCAAACACTACAAGCCCAATTAGAACCAAAATTTGGCTAAGTGTTCCAATGACACTAACTTGTCTCTTTAAGAGTCTTCACTCACATAATCTTAAAAATCAAATTACAACTGATAATTACCTTACTCTTAGGGATAATTGATACATCAATGCTCACTGAGCACTAAGGGTATTTACAGGATGAATTATTAAGCAAACATAATAGTTCTAAACAAACTCGGGATTTTCTACCGGGCAGCGAGAGAATAACAACGACCTGCTTCTTTCTCTAGATTTGTTGGATACCTTAGAGATCTACTAAACTTAGTATATTTTGCTTGGCAACATCATCCTTAATTAAATTCCTAAGGACCCCCCAAGATATGACCTAGGGTTAGGTAGGTCGTCAAAATTTTACTTCCCGGTTTCATATAAACTGCCTTAACATGCCTTTTGAGTTTTAGGTGGTAGAACGATAAGACTCGCCAGGTATGCTTTTACAGTTTTCAGTGTTCGTCTTTCTTGTACTTTCATACTGTACTTTTATACCTGCAAACTTACATGCTAAACAACGACGCCACCCCGCATGAAAATTAAAACTATCAGGATAGTCACAAAACTAAAACCAAAACTAAAACTAAAATCAACCAAGATTAAATTAACCGACACAAAATTCAAAATATAAAACAGTTCAAAATTTAATCACAAACATCAAAAAAAACTACAACTTCAACTAAATTAAGACATCTCTATCAGATGATCGGGAATTCCTTGGAGGAGGTAACCTACGATTGTTAACAAGGCTTCCCATGATCTAAATGAAAGTATGGAACTCATTAAGTTGAGTTTAGTAAGTTCATTTGGACTAAGTGAATCCAATAGAAAATAGAACGAGGGAACCGTAGGATCCTAGCCGGTGTCGCTCTAATCAACTTTAACATGCCCCCATTAAATTTAAAGGACTTCAACCATAGGGCCACTTGATTTGATATCATAACTTGACACAATAGAAAACTCAAACTCGTTGCGGTAAGGAGCTTGGAGCTAGCATGGTGAAAATCACGACCATCTTCAACAGCAGAACATGTCTTCCTCAGCAACCAATCTTCCTTCCTTAGATGTAAACAACAAAGCCATTAGACTTTGAGGTTGCTTGCTTATGCAACGTAAATCCTCATCTTATTTTTAGGCCTTTGTATGGCCATGCTATACAATATAAGCCCTAGCTCATCTCAGGATTCCGAGGTTGTCGTTTGTCATGACCTAAATCCTCATATCTTCCAGGCTGTTTGTGTGATCGTTTCACACGAATGTAAGTCCTAACTAATAAAATTGATAGGATGAAACACCTAAATATTTATCCTCAAAACTGAATCCAAACATTAGGATAGCTTGGGAAGTAACCGAGGTTCTCCTCTGGATCCATGACGTCCTCTAGTTCTTCTTCCCTTGGATTCTGTAATAAATGTTCCAAATTTAAACCAATCCCCTTTCACACCTCTTTGTCTAATCTCATTAAAAAGTCCTACCATTTTGAAATCCTTGAAGATAATATTTCTTGATTTTTATCAAGAGTCTTCTTAGGTGACTTTGGTCATTTAAAAGCGTTGAAGAGTCCTACCCTTTGAAATTCTTTGAAGATAATTTTTCTTGATTTTTATCGAGAGTCTTCTTAGGTGGCTTTGGTCATTTAAGAATATTTCATGATTTTTATCGAGAGTCTTCTTAGGTGACTTTGGTCATTTAAGATGTAATTAACTATGTGCTTGCCCTTATAGGAAGCATGTCCGAACCCAGCTTAACATAAACCCTATTTAATTCTTTTTATTAAATAGGGGAACTTGTCAGAAAATATAAAGGTTTCACAGACCAAACAGATGTCAAATATTTCTTAATTTATTTGATCGAGCCTCATCCTCAAGTCTTGTGTTTATCCTTTGGGATAGATATATGATTNAAGGGATTGAGTCCCTGGTATTGGTGTAAAGCCTAGGTATGAATTTGACCAAGCTCAATTTCAGGTGTTGGTCTAAAGCTATGGTATAGGCTCTATGGGAAGTGACTTCGATGGGGCTTTGGCTTCTCTCACTCTTGTCAAGGTGTGGGCACAAGTAATTGAAGTTTGGTAAACTATGGAGGTGTATTGGGTTTTGTCCTGGTTTCCGGCAGGATTTCAAGCTAAAAATTGAGCTCCGACAATGGGAATGGATGAGGGAAAATGGTTGGGATGCACTGAGGGGATCTGGGAAGCTCTGTGTGAAGTTTGGAGAGGCCTCTCTGAGAAATTTTCAGCACACTTCCCATGGCGGAAGCTCTATGTAAAGTTTGGAGAGGCCTCTCTGAGAAATTTTTAGCACAACTCCCATGGCCGTGGGAGGTGAGTTCTTATAAAAATGACCATGGGGTGGCTCTAAGGGCATAAGTTTGGGTGCATTGTGGTGCTTAGGTGGAGGGCAGAGGAGCTCCAGAGTTTGATTTGGATGAGCTGGCCTCTAGGTTTGATTTGGGTGAGGTACCATGGGGGTGGCTCTTGTTTGATTTGGATGAGCTGGCCTCTAGGTTTGATTTGGGTGAGGTTCCATGGGAGTGGCTCTCGATTTTGGGCTTTTCCGGCTACTAGGCTGGCCGGCCGGCCAGGGAGAGGTGGCTAGGAGCTCAACGAACCCAGAGGAATCCATCACAACAATTTAATGTAAATGTGCTTTGATTTGGCAAAGATATCTGAAACAAGATCCCTTAATTTGGGGGACCTTTGGTCCATGGCTTGATTTAAGTGGTTTCATTGTGTTTGGACTGGTCACTAAGTCCAACTTATGGCTGTGGTGGAGTTAATTTGGTGGCTTCATTTAGTGTATGGGTCCAAGTGGGTGCAAATGACCAAAACTTGGGTTTGGGCTAGGTTATCCATGTCAATTATCTCAATTGATTATTGCATTTGGTGTAGATGATCATAAGGAACAACTTTGGTGAAGGATGGAAGTGTTTTTTGAGCCAATTGGAGGGTCAATTTGAGGGAATTTTGAACTTTAATTAATTTGGTCATGTGTCTTTGAGTTCAACTGAAAGGTCAATTTGAAGGAATTTTGAACTTTAATCAATTTGGTCATGTTGGGCAAGGCTTGGGTCTAGCTTGGGTTAGACTTGGGCTAAGTCAAAATTGATTGTTGTAAATGGTCAATAGGGACCTCATGAAGAGTTTTAAACATGAATTGGATGCCAATTTGGAGGTTAAAGCAATCAATTGGGTAAAATTTAGGGACTTAGCCAATTTGGGGCTAAGTTTGGGAATATTGGATTTATGCCAAAATCAAATGGATTTGAGGCTTCACCAATGCCAATTGATGGTAGATTTTGATTTATAGGATTGTTATAAAGATTTTGCAACATTAATTGAGGCCAATTGACTAGGCTATGAGTTCAATTTGGTGAGATTAAGTCATATGGTCAAAATTGGGGCTTTGACCCAAATCAAAATTGGGCTCAAATCATGGACCAATTGAGCTTGTATTTGGTTTAGTTTGGTCATATCAAAAGTGAATTTGAGTTTAGGATTGTAATTGGGGTCAATTAAGACCAAATTGATGGACATTTGAGTTGGATTTGAGGAAATTAGGGTCTATAAAGGGCAATTTGGGGATTTTGGTTTGTTCAGAAGTTTGATGAAGAAGCCTTAGTTCAGACTACTAGATCCAAAGAAGTCCGAAGAGGTTGACAAGAAAGATGAACCAAATTATTGCTCGTACCATAGATTACTGGGGTACACTATAGAAGAATGTTTTATCTTTAAGGATTGCCTCGAGAAAAATTTCAAAGTAGGAAATATAACGATCCTGAAAGAATTTTTANGACTTTAAGATCTCGGCTTAAACTCAACCAAATCACTTCGGGTTTGATCCTATGGACTCGTCTAAGTGAGACGAACACATCCAAACAGCTAAGGTACCATGAAATCAAGCTTAAGTAAATGGAGAATCAAATAAGCTCGGGAGGAGGAGGAGTTTTATACCTTTGCTATGAGAAGGGAGGCTTCGATCAAAGGTATTGGGCACGTTTGTTGGGGTCCAAGGAGGCTAGGGATTGAGTCCCTGGTCTTGGTGTAAGGCCTAGGTATGAATTCGACTAAGCTCAATTTCAGGTGTTGATCTAGAGCTATGGTAGAGGCTCTGTGGAAGGGGGATTTGATGGGGCTTTGGCTTCTTTCACTGGATTGAGTCCCTAGTCTTGGTATAAGGCCTAGGTATGAATTCGACCAAGCTCGATTTCAGGTGTTGGTCTAGAGCTATAGTAAAAGCTCTGTAAGTCTAGGTATGAATTTGACCAAGCTCGATTTCAGGTGTTGGTCTAGAGCTATGGTAGAGGCTCTGTGGAAGGGGGATTTGAAAGGGCTCTGGCTTCTTTCACTCTTGTGAAGGTGTGGGCACAAGCAATTGAAGTTTGGTGGGGTGTGCTTGGCTTCTTTCACTCTTGTGAAGGTGTGGGCACAAGCAATTTGAGATTTGGTGGAGTGTAAAGGTGTATTGGGTTCTGTCCTGGTTTCCTGCAGGGGTTCAAGCTCAAAATTGAGCTCCGACAATGGAAATGGGTGAGGGAAAATAGTTGGAATGCACTGAGGGAATCTTAGGGAAGCTCTGAGAGAAGTTTAGAGAGGCATCTCTAAGGAAATTTCAGCACACCTCCCTCGGCCGTGGGAGGTGAGTTTTTATAAAAATGGTCATGGGGTGGCTCTCAGGGCATATGTTTGGGTGCATTTTGGTGCTTAGGTGGAGGGCAGAGGAGCTCAATAGTTTGATTTGGATGAGCTGGCCTCTAGGTTTGATTTGGGTGAGGTGCCATGGGAGTGGCTCTTGGTTTTGGGTTTTTCCGGCCACTAGGCCTACCAGCCGGCCAGGCGGAGGTGGCTAGGAGCTCAGGGAACCCAGAGGAATCCATCACAGCAATTTAATGCAAATGTGTTTGGATTTGGCGGAGATATCTTAAGCATGTGCATTTTTGGAAATAAGATCCCTTAATTTGGGGGACCTTTGGTCCATGGCTTGATTTAGGTGATTTCATGGTGTTTGGACTGGTCTCTAAGTCCAACTAATGGCTGTGATGGAGTTAATTTGGTGGCTTTAAGGTGGTTAGGTCACATTTAGTGTATGGGTCCAAGTAGGTGCAAATGACCAAAACTTGGATTTTGGCTAGGTTATCCATGTCAATTGG
>JXCR01073129.1:162018-214876 GCA_002079205.1 Phalaenopsis hybrid cultivar
ACCAAAGGGTAAAGAATAGGTATGCTCCTATTTGGCACAATACAATTTAAACTGATTCACTTTATCTATTCACTATAATTTCTTAACAAGGAGAATGATGCTTTCTTATATATCAAATATCACATTAGAAACTTTATTAGTATAATTAGTTATTTAAGAGTTAATAAAANTAGTCTTCTCGTTCTACCACCTGAAACTTGAAAATGCAGGTGAGGGCATTTATGAAGGGCAAGAAAAGTAGAGTTCTAAGGGGTTTTTCTAACTCTATGTTGTATTTTGGTAAGTCCTTAAAAGTTTAATTAACGATGATTTCATTAAAGCAAAAAATATTAAGTTTAATAGGCCTCTGAGGTATCCAACAAGTTAAGAGGGGGAAGCAGGTCCATGCCTCCCCTCTCATTAACTAGTGAAAAGCCTCGAGTCCATTTAAACTTATTATGTTGCTTAATGATTCATCCTGAAATCCTTAATTCTCAGTGAACATTGATGTCCCAATTATCCCTAAAAATAGGGTAATTATCACTTATCATTCAACCTTATTATTCAGTGAACATTGATGTCTCAATTATCCCTAAGAATAGGGTAATTATCACTTATCATTCAATTTAAGAATTATGTGGGCGAAGACCCTTGAAGGGGCAAGTGAGTGTAATTTGGACACTTACCCAAAATTTTAATCCTAATTGGGCTTAGTGGTGTTTCAAGGATGTTTGATTTAATTATGCTTATTTCTTTAATCCTCAATTAGTCAATTTTTTTATTTAGCCTAAGTCACCACTAAGCCCTTTAAGACCTAGGTGAGTGTCTTAATTAGAGGGTTATGTATTAAGTAGTCATGATTCATGATTTGAATTTTATTTGAAAGTCAACATAGAGGCATTAAATTGATTAATTATTGGCTTCAAAAGTCATACACCTAAGTCCAGGATCATTTAATTTTAATAAGCTTCCAAATTTTGATTAATTCAGAAATTTTATTAATCTTAATTAAGAAAGTGAGATTGGTTTCTACCAATTAACCCGTTTGTATTTCAAGCATCAAATAAATTGATTAAGATCAGAGGTTACCCATTCCCCTCCTTGAGATAAGCCTAATGTTAATTAAGGCAAGATTTCCAAAATTACACCTTTGCCTCTAAGGCTCTAACACTTCATAATGTGTCAAATTCAATTTAAATGACTTTGAAATTTTTATCCTACTTCATTCATGGGTCCATTAAGACATCAGAGGAGAAAATGTGATTTTTCAAAATTTAATTTAATTTATATAATTTTGTTAATGCAAAAATAGGATTTTTCAAAGAAAATACCTAACTTGACCAAGGTAGATTATAATCTCTTGAAATTTTTACTGGAGGTACACCTAAACTATAGAAGCCTTTTGATCAAATGGCACAATTTTTTGAATTCTCTGTGATTTATTAGATATATTTTGATTTCTGGGTTATTTAATAAAAATAAAATATTTTAAGTGGTCAAAATTAAGTTTTGTATTTTTGGAAAATCTCCCTTAGGTCTGAGAACTTAGAGGTGCAACTTTTATCTTTTTTTGATTTTTTATTTATTTATTGGAATTGTTTTAGTGAAAAGTCATTTTCACTCTTTTAAAAAAAATATTTTTTAAGCTTTGAAATTCAATATCTTTATTTAGAAAATTAGGAAAAATATTATAATTATTCCTAAGTGATTTGGAAACAATTTAGAACCTTTTCAAGAGTTTTATTTTTTTTATGATTTTTATGAATTTTTTAATTATTTAAATATTTAGAATAGGCTAAAAATCAAATTTTTATCTTAAATATTATTTTATTTTTAGAAAATACCCCTGATCACAGAGAACTCAAAAAAACTAAGTTTCATAATTTTTTGAGTTATATTTTGATTTTTAAAAAATCATTTATGTGTTAAGAGTGAAATTTATCTTTAAAAATTAATTTAAGTTGTCAAATAAACTCAAAATATCTTAAAAATTTTATGATGAATTCTTTAGATCATAAATCACAGTGGAGATCAAAAATCAAGTCATTTAAATTTTTATATTTTTCAAAATTAATTATTTTAGTGATTTAGTATTTGGAAAATTTAAGGATGTTTTAAATGACTTGACCCATGAAATTATTTTTAAAGGTTTCTCTGGTCATGGTAGACCTTCTAAAATTTTCTTGGAATTTAATAACTATATTGCTAATTTCCATGATTATTTTAATGAAATAATGTGGAATAACTTGAAAAATATGGGTCTCTGTATAGAAAACTTCTCTAACTTTGGGAAAATCAGAGAATACTTCCCCTGACAGAGACTACAACATGTCAAAATTTCAAGCCAAGGTGATGTGCTAATATGCATGGAGAATCAAATGACCCCAAACAGTATTTAATTAATTAAAAATATTCTACGCGTCTAATGGACTTGAAAATTATCCCACATTATTTTCCTCAGTTTACTGAGCAAGAGGGTATTTTTATTTTATTTTTGTGATTTTTCTACACAAAGTTATGTATTTTATAAGTTTGGGGGTATTTAAATAAATAGAAGAAGCCATATTTATCTATTTAAACTACGCGTGCCACCTCAACCTACGACGGCTCCGAAGGCATAAAGTTAAGGGTATTTAAATAAATAGGAAAAAGCCCTATTTATCTATTTAAACAGCGCGTGCAAGCATTTAAATAATTGGAAAAGGCCCTATTTATCTATTTAAACAGTGCATGCTGACTAGATCCTAGGCAGCTCCGAAGGCGTGCGTGGCGTGCTCTGGTTCGACGTCGTCGTCCACGTTGCCTGCTGACTTGGCCCACTATTTATGTCCCGAAGCGCTGTCCGACTCGATCTCCCCCGTCCATTTGATACACGCTTGATAAAAAGCCTCCCGTCATCATTCCCGATAGAATGATCCCGTGCCCGTCCAGACTAAAACCTTAAGATCTCAGCCTAGACTCAACCAAATCACTTCGGGTTTGATCTTATGGACTCGTCCAAGTGAGACGAACACATCCATACGGCTAATGTACCATGAAATCAAGCTTAAGTAAATGGAGAATTAAAATAAGCTCGAGAGGAGGAGGAGTTTTATACATTTGCTTTGAGAAGGCAGGCTTCAATCAGAGGTGCTCAGCACGTTCATTGGGGTCCAAGGAGGCTAGGGATTGAGTCTCTGATCTTGTTGTAAAGCCTAGGTATGAATTCGACCAAGTTCGATTTTAGGTGTTGGTCTAGAGCTATGGTAGAGGCTCTTTGGGAAGGGAATTCGATGGGGCTTTGGCTTCTCTCACTCTTGTGAAGGTGTGGGCACAAGTAATTAAAGTCTTGTGAAGTGTGGAGGTGTATTGGGTTCTATCCTGGGTTTAGGCAGGATTTCAAGCTCAAAATTGAGCTCCGACAATGGGAATGGATGAGAGAAAATGGTTGGGATGCACTAAGGGGATCTTAGGGAAGCTTTGTGTGAAGTTTGGAGAGGCCTCTCTGAGAAATTTTCAGCACACCTCCCACGGCCGTGGGAGGTGAGTTTTTATGAAATGGTCATGGGGTGGCTCTCAAGGCATAAGTTTGGGTGCATTGTGGTGCGTATGTGGAGGGCAGAGGAGCTTAATAGTTTGATTTGGATGAGCTGGCCTCTACGTTTGATTTGGGTGAGGTGCCATGGGGGTTGCTCCCATTTTTGGGCTTTTTCGGCCACTAGGCTGGCCGGCCAGCCAGGGGGAGGTGGCTAGCAGCTCAGGGAACCCACAGGAATCCATCACAGTAATTTAATGCAATTGTGCTTTGATTTGGCAAAGATATCTTAACATTTGCATTTCTGGAAATAAGATCCATTAATTTGGGCGACCTTTGGTCCATGGCTTGATTTTGGAAGTTTCATGGTGTTTGTACTGGTCACTAAGTCCAACTAATGGCTGTGGTGGAGTTAATTTGGTGGCTTTAAGGTGGTTAGGTCACATTTAGTGTATGGGTCCAAGTGGGTGCAAATGTCCAAAACTTGGGTTTGGACTTGGTTAGCCATGTCAATTGGCTCAATTTATTATTGCATTTGGTGTACATGATCACAAGGAACAACTTTGGTGAAGGATGGAAGTGGTTTTGAGTTCAATTGAAAGGTCAGTCACAAGGAACAACTTTGGTGAAGAATGGAAATGGTTTTGAGCCCAATTGAAAGGTCAATTTCACAAGGAACAGCTTTGGTGAAGAATGGAAATGGTTTTGAGCCCAATTGAAAGGTCAATTTGAAAAAATTTTGAACTTTAATCAATTTGGTCATGTTGGGCTAGGCTTGGGTCTAGCTTGGGTTAACCTTAGATGATCATAGGGAACAACTTTGGTGAAGGATGGAAGTGGTTTTGAGCTCAATTGGAGGGTCAATTTGAGGGATAATGAACAACTTTGGTGAAGGATGGAAGTGGTTTTGAGTTCAATTGAAAGGTCAATTTGAAGGAATTTTATTCAATCAATTTGGTCATGTTGGGCTAGGCTTGGGTCTAGCTTGGGTTAGCCTTGGGCTAGGTCTAAATTAGATTTGGTCATGTTGGACTAGGCTTGGGTCTAGCTTGGGTTAGCCTTGGGCTAAGTCCAAATTAATTGTTGTAAATGGTCAATAGGGACCTCATGAAGAGTTTTAAACATGAATTGGATGCCAATTTGGAGGTTAAGGCATCAATTTGGTGAAATTTAGGGACTTAGCCAATTTGGGGCTAAGTTTGGGAATTTTGGATTTATGCCAAAATCAAATGGATTTGAGGCTTCACCAATGCCAATTGATGGTTGTTTTTGATGTATACGAATTTTTTAAAGATTTTGCAACATTAATTGATGCCAATTGACTGGGCTATGGGTTCAATTTGGTGAGATTAAGTCATATGGTCAAAATTGGGGCTCTGAGCCAAATCAGAATTGGGCTCAAATCATGGACCAATTGAGCTTGGATTTGGTTTAGTTTGGTCATATAAGAAGTGAATTTGAGTTCAGGATTGGAATTGGGGTCAATTGAGACCCAATTGATGGACATTTGAGATGGATTTGGAGATATTTGACTCTTTAAAGGGCAATTTGAGGATTTTGGTTAAAGATTGTGAAATTGGCCAAATTGGGTCATGGGGTAGTTGAGAGAAATGAAATTGGGAATATTTGGGATTTATTGGAATTTTCTGGGAATTTTTGGAATTTTGAGCCCAAGAGGGGTATTTTGGTAATTTGGGGGTGTTTTAGGGGTAAAAGGCCAAGTTTTGAGCCCAAGAGGGGTATTTTGGTAATTTGGGGGTGTTTTAGGGGTAAAAGGCCAAGATTGGTATTTTGGTAGAGTTGAGGTACCAATCATCACCAATAAGCCATGGTCCAATGGAAACCCCATTTTGGGTCCTCTATGTAGTGGTTCTAGCCAGACCATAGCCCAAGGGCTAGTAGGTTTAGGGGACCATCTACATGAGTATCCCAAAAGATCAAGGGATCTAGGCTAGAAATTTGAGTTCAGGGTTATGAGTGATTGTGAGTGTAGATGAGTGTAGTGAATGCCTTAGCTCCAGACTAACACCCAGGGTCAACCCTAAGGTCCAGCAATCCTAGGGGTGACTCATCCTGAGTTTCCCCCGCGGTGACCCCACCTACTAAGTGTTTAGAGGTTAGGACCAATATGCGGAACTTCAAGCTGAGTGGAGAAGGGTTTGGAATTTGGAGTGGTGAGGGTTCCATGTCTATTTTTCTAGGAATAGTTAACATGAAAAGTCCTATGGCTAGACCCTAGGCTACTAAAGAGGAAAAACTAAACCTCAACCAAAAATCCAGATCTAGTTTTCTAAGAATAGGCAATAAGAAAATCTTATGGCTAGACCTTAGGCTACTAAAAGGGAAAAACTAAACCTCAACCAAAAGTGAGGTCCTATGGCTAGACCTTAGGCTACTAAAGAGGAAAAACTAAACCTCAACCAAAAATGAGGTCACTATGGCTAGACCTTAGGCTACTAAAGAGGAAAAACTGAACCTCAACCAAAAGTGAGGTCAAGTCATATGGCTAGACCTTAGGCTACTAAAGAGGAAAAACTGAACCTCAACCAAAAGTGAGGTCAACTAATAGCTAGACCCTAGGCTACTAAAGAGGAAAAACTAAACCTCAACCAAAAATGAGGTCAACAAATTTAGACCTTAGGCTACTAAAAGGGAAAAACTAAACCTCAACCAAAAGTGAGGTCAACAAATGGTGGTGTGCCAAACTAAACCTCAACCAAAAATGAGGTCAACAAATGGACCCCCAATAGGTGTGGTGTGCTGGGCAAGCACACCGTGCGTATTGGCGTTGACCAGCATGATCAATCAAAACCAATACCGACTCCTAATTCAGCAAACCCAGAAGTACGTGTAGAGTTGTGTGTGTGATTTGTTTCTGCTGGAGAATTAGCAATCTGTGTGCTTAATAAAGTCGAGAAGTAGGGACTCTCGCTGGGGATTGGAGAGTGGACTTTGAGTTATAAAATTTCAAAGATTTCCGAAGGATGGGAGTCAAAATGTAGGTGTTGACCCCGAGGTAGGAATTAAAATTCAAATATCAACTCAAAAAGAGGGAGAGAGAGAGAGAGTCGGAGCGTAAGGACTGACCTCGAATGTAATGAATCAGATATTGAGGATTAATTCGGAAATGAGAATTGAAATGTAGGTCAATTCTCAAAATAAAGTGTCAGAATGTAAGGACTGACCTCAAATGTAAAGAATAAGAAATTTAGGACTGATTCAGAAATGAGGATTTAACTGTAGGTCAATTCTCAAAAGAAAGTGTCGGAATGTAAGGACCGATCTCAAATGTAAAGAATCAGAAATTTAGGACTGATTCGGAAATGAGGATTGAAATGTAGGTAAATTCTTAAAAGAAAGTGTCGGAATGTAAGGACCGACCTCAAATGTAAAGAATTAGAAATTTAGGACTGATTCAGAGATGAGGATTGAAATGTAGGTCAATTCTCAAAAGAAGGTGTCGAAATGTAAGGACCGACCTCAAATGTAAAGAATCAGAAATGTAGGACTGATTCAGAAATGAGAATTGAAATGTAGGTCAATTCTCAAAAGAAGGTGTCGGAATGTAAAGACCGACCTCAAATGTAAAGAATCAGAAATTTATGACTGGTTCGGAAATGAGAATTGAAATGTAGGTCAATTCTCAAAAGAATGTGTCGGAATGTAAGGACCGACCTCAAATGTAAAGAATCAGAAATTTAGGACTGATTCGGAAATGAGGATTGAAATGTAAGTGTCAATTGTGTAGTGAAAGAATTGGAATGTAGGTATCAATACAAAAAATAAAGAATTGAAATGTGGGTATCAATTCCAGGAGAGAGTCGAAATTTAGGTATCAACCTCAAAATGTGAGAATCAAGATTTAGGTACTGATTTGAAGATGTGATATGAAATTTACCAAGAGCTTGTGATGTGGAATTTGCAGTAGTGTGTTATATGACAAGGTTGATTTTGGAGAAGATTTGTAGAGTTTGATGGTGTTTTTGTGCAGAATGTGAAATTCTGCAAGGATGTGCAAAGGGTAGGTAACAATGGTTGTGTTGCACGCACAAAGAGTAGGAAATCCCGAAAATGAAAGTATCCACTCAACATGTTTGTTTTATTTTCTTCTTGTTTTTATCATAATTGATTTTTCAAAAATGTGTTTTTAAAGTTTTAATTTTAATTGGTTGATTGATTTTTTTAAAGAAATTTGTTTTGTTATTCACTCATTTATGATTATCTTTCATTTGTGTTTCATTTATTGTTGAAAATTTGTCATTTCGTTCTTTGTTCATTGGAACTCTGAACCATTGCATGGTTTGTGGCTTTCATCCATTGCACAAAAAAGCAATTGACAAAAAGACACAACTTGAGATAAATTTCCATTAATCTGCTTCAATAAAGATGCTACAGATCAAATATAGGCTAATGCCTCCAAAAAGAGTACATCATGTAATACATGCTGAAATGCATTGAGAGTCATCTCAAGATATGAGTACATCATAGACTGATTACATCAGATACATGTCATGATTGTTAAAGGAAAGCAAGTGAATCCTCTGCGCTTGGTATATCGAGCTCTTGATCAAGCAGACCTTCTGAGTTATGCTCTAGGATAAGATTTCCCTTTGCATGTATTCAGAGGTACAACCTTCTCATAGCTCGTAAGGAAACAATTCCTCCAACTTCGAGTCTTGCTTGAATCCATATGGTATCTTACTGTCATCCATTCTGTGGAAGGTCACGGGCACCCTACGGTGTCGTACTCCTGGAATGCAGTGGTTGGCCACGTCTGCACCGTTGCCCTTGAGAACAAGTATTGAACCAACTGGGAGAGGAATCTCCACAGCTCCTCTGAATTCACCAGGGCCGATTACATCAATTTCTTTTCTAAACAAAAGATTACTCTTACTCATAAATGAGACCGTGCAGAAAAGCCTCACAAAGTCATGATGGTCAATGTGCGGAGTAATGGAGTCACCTTCTTCATAAATGCTGATGATACAACTGTTAGGAATGCAAGTGGCGGGTAGGATATTCCACTTGACCATTCTCTTTATCATCCACTGATATAAACGTTAATGATACAACTGTTAGGAATTCAAGTGGCGGGTAGGATATTCCACTTGACCATTCTCTTTATCATCCACTTTATCATCGGGGGTAACGACTCCACTTGGTCGTATCTGAGGATCCAAAGCGGATTCCCCTGTCAGTCGTTTATAAAATTGTAGCAACATCCGCACTGGATGGTGATTCTTCCCTTTCCCCACATCCATTTCTTCGGATCGGAGTACATTCTTTCCATGAGAAGGCCTGCTCGACCTCTATCTCTTAAATTGAAGATGCAGTCCAGGATGCTTCTTTCATTAGTTTCAGAGAAAACCCTCGTATATAGCTCCAGGCCTTCCATTATGTTGATAAACTTTCCTTAAACCTCTTCATTGAACTCAAATTCTCTTTTGTTTACCTTGTTTATTTTGTAGTATTCTACCATTCCGGGAGTTGGTAGTTATCTGGGGCATTCCTTCCTCTGGGCCTCGATGGGAATCCAAACTTGTGCTAGCCTATACGCAATATGAGATTCAGCCTCAAGCTGGATGTATGATCCTGGGCTCCACGACGCGCATTGATCCGTCCCGAGTGGGACATACGGCTCATTTGCCACAAAATCTGAAGTCTGAGACTCGTTGGTGCTTGCAGTGTATTCTTCTAAGGAGCTGAAATGCTGTATATGTAGAACGTTGCAGTCCGGACATTCTACAAATGCACCCGTGACTAATGTCCTGGCTGGTATCTCGACGTTGCATGTTGGGCAACCTCTGCACAAGATATCTGGGACCGGGTGTACATCTGATCCTGTCAAAAATCTTGACTCTTCATCTATAGTGGGCAGGCTGGCAGAAGTCTCTCTCAGATTTGGATCGTAGATATGTCCCTCAAGAATGGGGGTAAGAAAACCGCTCATGTTTCTTTGGCGTTTGAGTTCCTGTCGCAGAAAGGCTCTCTATTTCTTTCAAGTTGCATTTCTGCGTTGTGTTCTGCGGAGTGGAGTATTTGGTAGTTGTTCACTGTGGGCAGCTAATAAGCCCCTTGTTGGAGTAGCTATCATGGAGGGTAGTCGGCTGGGCTCCTCCATCGGATCTTGTTCTGCTATCACGTTTTTACCCTTACGTGACACGTTTTAAGTGGTCACCCTCAACAGTGAAGTAGTCCCTTCTTTTCTTCATTGCTGACTACGCTCATTAGAGGACCATCGTAGTTCATATCAATCTGGCTGAAATCCATGTCGAAATCTATGACACCTCCTTGTGGCGCCATCTCTTCATTCAGTGCGAGGTTCCAACCGTCCTGGAAGGCAAAGATCAGCCTCTGTCCTGACATTTTTCTGCAGACGACAGAAAGAAAAAGGGTCGAAGTTTGGCATGAACAAGAACAAAACAGAGTATTTATTAAAGTAAATTTTAGTTTGTTTTGGTGAAAATGATTACTCATTTTATGTGTGAGTTTTGTTTTAATTTAATGGAATTTTTAAATCCAAAAGGAGAAAAGAGAACGTGTGAAGTTCAAAATTTTTTTTTGAAAATTTTCATTATATATGAGATTAATTAAAAAATTTGGACTCGGTCATAGAAATATGGCCATATTGATAACCCTAAAACAATCAAGGTTTCAAAATTTTCAAAGCAAGCGGAGGCAAGCAGAGGTAAGCGGCATTAAGCAGCATCAGGTCGCGTAATAGGTTTTCAGGTATCGTCCATTTATCGGTAACATGGGTCTTTCACCTCCGAAGTCCACTAACTGGTAGGCTCCTCCTGTATAAACCATCTCAACGATAAATGGTCCCTCCCAAGTTGGCTCGAATTTGCCACCTATTTTGCGGCGAGCAAGAATAACTCTTTTAAGCACGAGTACGAGGTCACCAATTTTGCATGTCCTTAGGCGGACAATTTGTCATGGGCTTGTACCATCTTTGCCTGGTAGAGCTCCAAATGTTACTGTGCTTCCAATCATTTTCCCTCAAGACTCTCCAGTTCTTCAAGCCTGAGTTTTGCGCTTTCTTCTGTGGTAAGTTGGTTGGCAATGACGAATTTGAGAGATGGTGTCTGGATCTCTCGGTCCCGTACACGAGCATATAAGGTGTACACTGAGTGGGAGTCCTAAAAGTCGTCCTGTAGGCCCACAGGGCTTCTAACAGCTTGTTATGCCAATCCCTTTTATTTTCATCCAGTGTTTTTTCAAATCTGTACTTCTAACAATTTGTTATGCCAATCCCTTTTATTTTCATCTAGTGTTTTCTTCAAAATCTGTACCAGTGTCTTGTTGAAGGCTTTTGCCGTACTATTTGCTCTGGGATAGTAAATTGTAGAGTGTCTCTAATCTATCTCATGTCTTCTGATGAAATTGTTGATCTTTGTACTTTTAAAAGTTATCCCATTGTTAGAGATTATTCTTTTCGGTACTCCAAAACGGTAGATAATTTGGTTTTTGAAAAATTGAAGGACGTGTTGTGCCATAACCTCACGTAACGGTACTGCCTCTACCCATTTGGAGAAGTAATCTGTAGTGGCAAGTATGAACCTGTGTCCTTTAGAAGATGGAAGGTCTATCAGACCTATTATGTCTGTGTCCCAAAACTCGAATGACCACGAGACAATAGTTGGGTATAGCACATTCGGAAGCTGGTCTAAGGCCAGCCCATGCACTTGGCATTGGTGAAATCTTCTGGCGGTATCCACGCAATCGGACATCATTGCTGGCCAATAATATCCGAGTCTTTTAATCTTCATTTTCATTTTTGGTCCCGATACTGAGCGCCACATAATCCGGCATGTACTTCTTTGACAATATTCTGTGCCTCGGCTCTGCTCAAGCACTGTAGCCACATTTGGTCAAACGATATTCTGTAAAGAAAATTTCCCACCAAGGCGTAAGACATGGCTCTTCTTGTGATGTGGTGTGCCTCAGACATGTCCTCTTGCAGCTTTCCGGTATGCAAATATTCTATTAATGGCTTGCGCCAATCTTTGTTAATGTCTGCAACTGTATTTATTATTTCTTTGTTTCCAAGCTTGTGTAGAGTTTCGATGTCGCTTCGTGACAAGACTCGTCTTCCTTGCACCGTGACTTCGATGGAATCCTCTGGGGGACACGTCATTTCCTTAGCAAGTTTTGCTAAAGCGTCGGCATGAGCATTATCTCCCCGAGGAATCTAGTAGAAAGTCACCTCAGGAATCTGCTACAGGAGCTTCATCGCTTACAGATGGTATTATGCTAATCTTGGTTTCAGAATTCTGTATTGTCCGGCGACTTGCTCGATGACAAGTTGAGAGTCACCATAAATGACAATGTTCGTTATATCCATTGAAATTGCCAATTCCAATCCGGTGATTAAGGCTTCATATTCTGCTTCATTGTTAGTACATGGCTCCGTCAAGTGGTACGAAAACCTCAACATACCCTTATCTGGCGTGATAAAGATCAAACCAATTACCAATCCCTGCCTTGCCTGGTATAACTGTTCCTGATCCCTTGTCTTTCCTGGCTGACGAAGCACCATCAAAGTACATTTCCCAGCGCTGCACACTGGAAAATTCCATTTGTAGTATCTGCTCATCTGGTAACTCGTCATTGAGAGAAGACCCAACTGACAGTGGGTGTGCCACAAGAAAGTCTGCTAAAATCTGTCCCTTGATAGCACGGAGGGGTAGAAAAGTTATTTCAAATTGAAATAAGTTCACTGACCAACTCGCTAAACGTCCGGAGAGTGTTGGTCAGTTCATCAAATATTGCAATGGATTAACTTTCAAAATTAGGGTAATCTTATGAGAAAGCATGTAATGTTTAAGCTTTTGAGCGGCAAAAATTAACGCCAGAAAATGCTTCTCAATAGGTGGATACCTTATCTCCATTGGTATTAAATGGTGCCAGACAATGTTTCTCAATAGGTGGATACCTTACCTTCGTCGGTATTAGATAACGACTCAAGTAGTAGAGAGCATTTTCTTTTCCCTCCGCATTTACTTGGGCTAAGAGGGCTCCAAGAGAGTCATCCAAAGCCGCGGTATAAAGTATCAACGGTTTTTGGGATAGGGGCTGCCAAAATAGGAGGTGTCATTAAATATTGTTTAACGTCCTCAAAGGCTCGCTGGCGTTGTTCTTCCCAAATAAATTTAACTTCTTTTTTAATTAATGCCGAGAAAGGCTGACACCTACCTGAGAGATTAGAAATAAAGCGTCTCAGATATGCCAACTTCCCCTGGAAGGAACGTAGTTGTTTCAAGGTTTTAGGGGGAGGCATTTCCAAGATAGCTTTAACCTTATCCGTGTCGATCTCGATTCCCTGATGACGGACAACGAATCCTAGAAATTTCCCGGAGGTGACGCCAAAGGCACACTTTAGGGGATTCATTTTAAGGTTATATCGTCGTAACCGTTCAAACAAGATCCTCAAATTGTACAAATAGTATATTTTTCGTTTACTTTTGATGATCAGATCATCCACGTAGCATTCTACTTGATTATGAATGAGGTCGTCAAAAATCTTCGTCATTGCACGCTGATATGTCGCTCTGGCGTTCTTTAGGCCGAACGACATAACTGTGTAGCAGAAGATTCCAATTGGCGTACTGAAAGCTATAAACACTACATCTTTGGGAGCCATCTTGATTTGGTTATACCCCGACGATCCGTCCATGAAGGAGAAAATCTCATGTGTTAAGGCGATATCCACATCATTTCCGGTATAGGTAGTGGAAACTCGTCTTTTGGACATGCCTTATTCAAATTTCTAGAGTCGACACAAACTCAGATTTGTCCATTTTTCTTATTAACCGGTACATCATTGGCTAACCACGTGGGGTACTGCTCTGCTTTAACGAAGTTGGCGTCTATCAATTTCTTCACCTCGGCGATGACTTGTTGTTCTATCTCAAGGCACATTCTCCTTAGAGCTTGTTTTACTGGGGTTACATTCTTGCCCACCCCAAGTTTATGGACTGCAACCTCTGCTGAGAGTCCTGGCCTTTAATTGCAGCTACATGCAAAGCAATCTTTGAATTCTGCTAATAGTTTGACCAGTTCTGCAGATTCTTCGTCATCAAATAGGAACTTATAAATGTAGGTCGTGGTCGTTCTTCAGTCCCGAGATTAATCTCTTTCAATTCATCGATAGTGGATTTAATTTCTTCCTCTGGCGGAGCATCTTCTATTGGTTGATCAGCAGAGTCATTCTCTATATCGAGACAATCCTCTTCTGACTCACTAGTAACAACCATGCAAAATTTGAGCATCTTCTATTGGTTGATCAGCAGAATCATCCTATATATCGAGACAATCCTCTTCTGACTCACTAGTAACAACCATGCAAAATTCAGAATCATCGACTGGTCCAACTGTACCAAATTCGAGACCTTCTTTTGAATTGGGAGTTCGTCTTTTAGTATTCCACAACTTTTTAATGAGCTGAAATTTATCTTTTGGCATTTGTTTTGGTAAATGTCCCTGTTGAATTAACTTTTGAAACACAGGCAAGAAGTAACCAAAAGGCATTCATTTCGGTAAGTGTCCCTGTTGAATTAACTTTTGAACACAAGGCGAGAAGTAACCAAAAGGAATTCCATTAAACCTGTTGAATTAACTTTTGAACACAAGGCGAGAAGTAACCAAAAGGCAATTCCATTAATTCACGCTGTTGAATTAACTTTTAAACACAAGGCGAGAAGTAACCAAAAGGCAATTCCATTAATTCATCCTTGTTGAATTAACTTTTGAACACAAGGCAAGAAGTAACCAAAAGGTAATTCCATTAATTCATTGTCCAGGTTGAATTAACTTTTGAACACAATGCGAGAAGTAACCAAAAGGCAATTCCATTAATTCATTAGACCTGTTGAATTAACTTTTGAACACAAGGCGAGAACTAACCAAAAGGCAATTCCATTAATTCATTAGAATCACCATCCAAAAATTAACTTCTGAACACAAGGTGAGAAGTAACCAAAAGGCAATTTCATTAATTCATTAGAATCAACATCCAAATTTACATGTTTTGTTCCATTAATTCATTAGAATCAACATCCAAATTTACATGTTTTTTAAGCTCAGTAGAGGTAGGCATTTCCATTAATTCATTAGAATCAACATCCAAATTTACATATTTTTCAAGCTCAGTAGAGGTAGAAGCATGGTAAAATTTGATCGGCTTTGAACCAACACTACGGACTTACAATAGAGGTAGAAGCATGGTAAAATTTGATCGGCTTTGAACCAACACTACGGACTTCCTTGACCCCTAAACTCTCAACCTTTTGAGGGAGAATCAGAGTGAGGGTCATAGTATCCACATAGTGGTTTATCCGATCATACATTATTTCATATTCATTCCACTCTGTATCTTCTAGGGATATCTCGTACTAAGGCTTCTTCTGTTTTGTCATTATTAATTCATCTTCAGAACTGTCTTCATCACCAATGTTGATAGCTGACCTAGTCTGTTCAACAATTAAATTGATCTATCCTTAACCGCGTCCCCGGCCTCGACCTCGGGTGCGTGAACTAGAAGAACCTCCACCAACTCGATGTAGGGGAGTGGTAGAAGATTGTTGAAGCGGAGTTGTATGGCCTTCTTTTTGTGATCCCTCTGAATCTTTATCTTTGTGTGTCAAAATTTCGTGTGAGAAGATAGTCTTCTTTGGAGGCATGTAGTAGGCAGCATCTTCATGGATTTCAACTTCATGCACTGAAAACGGTTGTAGGTCTCCATTGATTCAATTTTCTTGACCATCTTTCCGGTATTTAATGCACTGATGTAGGGATGATGGAACCATGTTTCTCCCTTGATGCAATTCTCTTGACCATCTTTGCGGTATTTGATGCACTGGTGTAGGGATGATGGAACCATATTGTGCTCATGAATCCATGGTCGACCACCCAATAGAGCGTTAAAAGAGGTCTCTGCGTCGATGATATGAAATTTAATGGTTGTTACAAGTTCTCCAACNGCGTAGATGCTTAGTCGGGCAGGCAACTTCCTAAGATGAGCTAGCACGTTGTAGTCTACTTTGCATGATCCTCCGTTTTGTCTTGATTATGTGGTTCTTCCACTGACGGAGGTGTGGGTACCTCTGTGTAGACCTCTGTGACTTCTTCTTCTTGAGATATCATTGTTGAATCTTCCGGTGTCTTTTCCTCTTTGTCAGAGAGATCTAAGTTGATGGCGAGCGGTGCACCATGACGCTCGAGAGTTGGTTGTTCGTTATCAGTGCTGTCGTAAGCGATATCGTTGATATCTTCTTTAGACTTGACAACAAGTTCATCAGACTCAAGTCGAATTTGAGGATCATTTTGGGGATCGAGATCAAAACTTTCTTGGTTATAATCAGTCATGTTATTACCAGAAATAGTCAAAATGTAGCCAAAATCATAACCATTATAGTCATAAGACCCCGGAGGGACAAAAAGATGATCATACAAAGTCAAGGGTTCGAGGACTTTCTTCCCCGAATTCGAGACAACCAATCTAGTAGAGGCAGCCCCTATCCTACCCCCCGTGCTATCGATCTTGGCAGTGGCGCTCTTCTTTTTCTTTTTCTTTGTCCTGGATTATGACGAATTTTCTGGTGAATTTTTTTTCTTGGGCTTAGTGTGTTGCAGACTCTGAACGGAGGCTTGTTTTGATGCAGACTGTAGCTTGTTCAGTATCTTCTTAGATTATATGCTCCATACCTCATTCCATCCTTCTTCGGTATTTGTAGAAGCTTACTTCGATGAATCCTGTATCCGATTGAGGACCCTCTTGAGTTCATCCCAAGTTGTTGGTATTTGTAGAAGCTTGTTTTGATGAATCCTGTATTTGATTAAGGACCCTCTTGAGTTCATCCCAAGTTGTACTCCATCCTCGTTCCGACATATGGATCAATCACGAGATTGACTCAGCTGAAATCATGTTTATGGAACCTTTTTCAGGTTCTCTCAAATATTCCTTTAGGAATGTTTTCTTCCTTGAGGTTCCTCTTGAGCCAGTCTTTAAAGATGAAGCATTTGTCTATAGTGTGTCCAAGCAACCAGTGGTACGGGCAATAATTTGGTTCATTCTTCTTATCCACCTCTTCGGTTTTCTTCAGATCAGGTAGTTTGAATTCTGGTTTCTTTATCAAGCTTTTGAATATTTTAGGTACAGCTTCATCTTTAAAGGAGTAAACAACTTTCTGTCGCTCCAACAGGGATATTCTCTTACCTGCTGTTTGAGGTAATCCCTCCAAAAACGGCCATTGGTTGGATTGATTGCTTTGTTTCTGAGGGTACTGTGACGAAGACTGACGATGATCTTCTGCATATATCTTTATCGGCTGCTTTTCTTTGTCGACAGTTGCGACTACCCCTGATTTCTTTTCGAACACTCTGGTCACCTTAGCCTTTTCATGTAGCTCCATGTGCTTCATTTCTTCTTGGAGACTGCTGGCTTTACTGAGTAGCTTCTCGAAGGATTTGATGGTGAGTCCCTTGAGCATGAAAGTTACTGGCCCATGAATGCTTTTAAGTAGAATCTCAATCGCTTGATGTTCCTGTAGCAGAGGTTCACATTTCATGCTAAGGCTTCTCCACCTCAAAATATTGTCTGTCAAGGTTTTGCTAGGCTTCTGCTTCTCCATCATGAGTTTTCCAATAGACACATGATGATGTGCCCCAACAAACCTTTTCACAAATAACTATTCCAACTCAGAAAATGTTTTAACTGACCCGGTAGGCAAGTCAGCATACCAGTCGAAAGCAATCCCTGACAAGCTACTAACGAACTGCTCACAGTAAAGCTTCGCTATTCCTTGTGTTGCCACAATTTGCTCGAAAATGTGCTATGTGTTGTCTGGGATTTCCTATCCCATCGAATATCTTGAAGTTTGGGGTTACAAAGCCCTTGGGGAAAGGCACGACATCAAACTCCTCCGGGTAAGGTCTACCTTTTAAAATTGATGCACCGCCCTTGGACTAGGCTAAGGCATCTCGTACTTGTTCAACCATTTGCTTGAACTCTTTTTCTGGCATGACACTTGATGGAGAATCCTTCTTTGGTTGTTCTTCTTTGTCTTTCGAAGTAGCCTCCCTTCTTTCATCTGTGATGTGTAGGATTTCTGGCTGATTAATTTCTAGAGAAGCCAATCGTGGTGCTTGTGATTGCCCCTAAATGGTGGCCATGGCGGTCATAGCTGCAGTCATCTCTTCTATTCTTTTCTCTAGTAGAACAACTTGCTCATCCCTGAGGAGGATAACCATATGCAGCTCATCTACGGCGTTCACTTCAGTGTGAGGTTGAGCCTCGCTCGCAGATGTGGTAGCTCTGGTTTCGATCACATGAACATCCATGAAATCTTCCTCCAAGTAATCACTGTAATCAAAATCCTCATTGTCACTATCGACGGAAACTCTGTGTTCTCGTGCTAACTCGGAAATATCGATCCTGAGTTTGTCATCTTTTTCCTCAATTATCGATTCCTTGATTGCTTTAAGATCTAGAGGACCTTGATGGAAATCCTCAACTTGTTCCTCCATCTCGCTGGCTATTGTTGCGATGATGTCAGATATTTCAGGCACAGGTTTTGCTTCTTATCTTGCAGGCTCACTGAACTGTATCGGTGCAGCAACCTTGGGTACCCATACCTTCTTCCTTTTCGATGATGATGCTTCAGGACGGGGTGTCTTAGTAGAGACATCGGTATGTCGAGGGAAGGTATGTTCCCCATGGTGTAGACCGCCTATAGTGTCAGGTAATCGTCTTGTCTCTCTTTCCATGATTGTAGGAATAACGTGTAAACCTTTCAGACCCAATCTTGACTTAATCGGCCGGTGACCTGTGGTTCTGGTGGTGTTATGATCGGTGGTGACCATAGCAGTATCAACTCGGTTTCCCAAACGGAGCCAGACGGGCACACGGGTAGGTGACTTTATAGTCAAGCTATGAGATTTTCTAGCAGACTTAATATCCTTCAAAATTTCATTCTTCATATGAGGGGAAATTTCATGTGCCACTCGTTTAAGTAATTCACTAACAAAATATCCTTCTTTAGCGGCAAGCCTTCTGAAGGCTGCACTAACTAGGGTGTTGGGGCTGAATTTCTTTCCCTTCTCACCATGTCCATGAGGTGATGTTAATGCGATAACAATCTTCCAAATACTCTCATATCCATCAGTATCTTCCAGAGGATGGAATCTACTCCCTCGTAGGAGTGGGTAAATTTCTGGTAGTATCTCTTCAACTTGATGAGACTCCTCCTCATCAGGTGTGTTCTCAGGAGTTCGGGCTTTGATGGCCCTCTGAATTCTCCTATTGCGGTTCCTCCTTTGAGTACGGGTTAGCGGTATAGTCCTTGAGCTCGACACGATTTCAAACATGTGTGGCGGGACAGTTAATCCTTCAGTCAAATCTTTGACAATCATCACTTCCTTCCCCTTAGCAACGGCGGGGATAACAGGTTTGGCGGGTGTCGTCTTGCCTACAGGGGAGTCTTGAAGGCAGTTCAAACTGAATTCTGCAGACGACTCCTGAACTTCCAGGGTAGCGATCTTCATTACCACGAACGGGGCTTTCCCGAGGATAACCTCGAGGTCTTCAAATCAGCTCCGAAGTTGATGGTGGGAGCGACATTACGGGCGTTGCGGTCCATTGGCAAGTTGCAAGAAAAGGTCAGCGTTGGGTAAGCCATCGCAGCGGGCTTTAAAACAGAAAGTTTTAGGGTTAGCTATATGGCCAAAAACCTCGTAATCCTTAGTGCAAGCATTGAAAGTAGAGTTTAATCTGTAGACGGGGCGGGTATTAATTTACAGGTAATATTAACATCTTTATTTAAAAAGGTATAAAATTGATTAATATTTTGAAGTGTGCGCAACACAACACGATTTGGTCTAATTTGTGAAGCAGCAAAACAAATGTGAAAAGGAGTTGTGAGAAAGTTTAGGACCCAGCGCTGGACCCAATTTGTGGCAGAAAATGCCCAGGTAGAGTTAATCCACCAACACACCTATTGGGGGTCCGACCCCACATGAAAATTTAAAGAGTCCTTAATGGCCTTCTGAACCCCTCTGTTCAAAGATGGTTGAACAGCTAGTCCTAAAGTCCAAGGAGTTAGCCGTACTTTCTCAAGATTGAAATGGCTAAATTACGCTAACAGAAGAAGGGTAATTTGGTCCAAGGGGGACATGGACATATTACCGATGTGTGAAGATGATATTTCTTGATTTGTATGGAGAGAAAAGCATGTCCCAGCGGAGTCGTCAGAAGCTGTCGGCGTTATTTCGGGTTGATTTGTGGGGTTGCCCGTAAGAAGTTGTCGGTCACTGAAACCGAAATCCCGTTGCCCGCTTTGGAAGGACATTGAAGTATGAAATCAAACTGACCCCATATTTTTCATTGTTTAAAATAAAAGAGCACTCTACCTCAAATCCTATATCTATCCCGAAGGATAAACACAAGAATTTAGGATGAGGCTCGATCAAATAAATAAAGGAAAGTATGACGTCCGTTTGGTCTGCGAAACCTTTGTATTTGCCGACAAGTTCCTCTATTTAATATAAAGGATTAAATAGGGTTTATATTAAGTTGGATTCGAACATGCTTCCTATAAGGGTAAGCCCCTATAGTTAATTACATCTTAAATGACCAAAGTCACTTAAGAAGACTCTCGATAAACATCAAGAAAAAATATCTTCATGGAATTTCAAAGGGTGGGACTCTTCAACGAAATCGGATGTAGTGGTGTGAAAGGGGATTGATTCAAATTTGGAACATTTTATTGTGGAATCCAAAGAAAGAGGAACTAGGGGATGTCATGGATCCAGAGGAGAACCTCAGTGACTTACCAAGCTATCCTAATGTTTGGCTTCAANATGGTTTCATAGTGTTTGGACTGGTCACTAGGTCCAACTAATGGCTGTGGTGGAGTTAATTTAGTGGCTTTAAGGTTGTTAGGTCACATTTGGTGCATGGGCCCAAGTGGGTGCAAATGACCAAAACTTGGGTTTGGGCTAGGTTATCCATGTTAATTGGCTCAATTTATTGTTGCATTTTGTGTATATGATCACAAGGAACAACTTTGGTGAAGAATGGAAATGGTTTTGAGCCCAATTGAAAGGTCAATTTGAAGAAATTTTGAACTTTAATCAATTTGGTCATGTTGGGCTAGGCTTGGGTCTAGCTTGGGTTAGCCTTGGGCTAGGTCCAAATTGATTGTTGTAAATGTTCAATAGGGACCTCATAAAAAGTTTCCAATATGAAGGCAATCAATTGGGTGAAATTTGGGGGCTTAGCCAAATTTGGGGCTAAATTTGGGAATTTTGGATTTAGGCCAAAATCAAATGGATTTGAAACTTTACCAAGGTCAATTGATGGTTGATTTTGATGTATAGGAATGTCATAAAGATTTTTCAACATTAATTGAGGCCAATTGACTAGGCTATAAGTTCAATTTGGTGAGATTATATCATATGGTCAAAATTGGGGCTTTGACCCAAACCAAAATTGGGCTCAAATCATGGACCAATTGAGCTTGGATTTGGTTTAGTTTAGTCACATCAAAAGTGAACTTGAGTTTAGGATTGGAATTGGGCTCAATTGTGATCAAATTAACAGACATTTGAGATGGATTTGGGGAATTTTGGGTCTTTAAAGGGTAATTTGGGGATTTTGGTTAGAGATGGTCAAATTGGCCAAATTGGGTCATGTGGTAGTTGAAAGAAATAAAATTGGGAATATTTGGGATTTATTGGGAGTTTATGAGAATTTTTAGAATTTTTGGGATTTTGGGTCAAAGAGGGGTATTTTGGTAATTAGGGGGTGTCTTAGGGGNTCAACTAGTGAAAGCCTCGAGTCCATTAAAACTTATTATGTTGCTTAATGATTCATCCAAAAAATACCCTTATTATTCAGTGAACATATATGTCTCAATTATCACTAAGAGTAGGGTAATTATCACTTATCATTAAATTTAAGAATTATGTGGGTGAAGACCCTTGAAGGGGCAAGTGAGTGTAATTTGGACACTTACCCAAATTTTTAATCCTAATTGGGCTTAGTTGTGTTTCAAGGATGTTTGATTTAATTATGTTTATTTCTCTAATTCTCATTTAGTAATTTTTTTTGATTTAGCCTAAGTCACCACTAAGCCCTTTAAGACCTAGGTAAGTCTCTTAATTAGAGGGTTAAGTTTTAAGTAGTCATGATTCATGATTTGAATTTTATTTGAAATTCAACATAGGGGTATTAAATTTATTAATTATTGGCTTCAAAAGTCATACCCCTAAGTCGAGGATCATTTAATTTAATAAGCTTCCAAATTTTGATTAATTTAGAAATTTTATTAATCTTAATTAAGAAAGTGAGATTGGTTTCTACCAATTAACCCCTTTGTATTTCAAGCATAAATAAATTGATTAATATTAGAGGTTAATTCTTACCAATTAACCCCTTTGTGTTTCAAACATCAAGTGAATTGATTAAGATTAGAGGTTACCCATTCCCCTCCTTGAATTAAGCCTAAATGTTAATTAAGGCAAAATTTCCAAAATTACACATTTGCCCCTACTCTTTGACTTAAGCCTAAATGTTAATTAAGGCAAGATTTCCAAAATTACACATTTGCCCCTAAGCCTTGAATTAATCCTAAATGTTAATTAAGGCAAAATTTCCAAAATTACACATTTGCCCCTAAGGCTCTTTAACGCTTCATAATTTGTCAAATTCAATTTAAATAACTTTAAAATTTTTATCCTACTTCATTCATCGGTCCATTAAGACATCAGAGGAGAAAAAGTGATTTTTCAAAATTTAATTTAATTTATATAATTATTTTAATGCAAAAATAGGATTTTTCAAATTTCTCAAAATTTAATTTATTTTATATAATTATTTTCATGCAAAAACAGGATTTTTCAAAGAAAATTCCTTTCAAAATTTAATTTAATTTATATAATTATTTTCATGCAAAAATAGGATTTTTCAAAGGTGATTTTTAAAAATTTAATTTAATTTATATAATTATTTTAATGCAAAAATAGGATTTTTCAAAGAAAATTCCCTAAATTGACCAAGGTGAGTTATAATACCTTGAAATTTTTACTGGAGGTAGACCTTGACCATAGAAGCATTTGGATCAAATTTCACAGTTTGTTGAATCTCTGTGATTTATTAGAATTATTTTAATTTCTGGGTTATTTAATAAAAATAAAATATTTTAGGTGGTGAAAATTAAGTTTTGTATTTTTGAAACTCCTTTTAGGTGCAAATTTTATATTTTTGCAAATTTTATATTTTTTTTTATTTTTAATTGATTTATTGGAATTGTTTTAATGAAAACTCATTTTTAGTCTTTTTAAAAAAATATTTTTTAAGCTTTGAAATTCAATATCTTTATTTAGAAAATTAGGAAAAATATTATAATTATTCCTAAGTGATTAGGAAACAATTTAGAACCTTTCAATGAGTTTTATTTTTTTATGATTTTTATGAATTTTTTAATTATTTAAATATTTAGAATAGGCTAAAAATCAATTTTTTATCTTAAATATTATTTTATTTTTAGAAAATCTCCCTGATCACAGATAACTTAAAAAAACTAAGTTTCATAATTTTTTGAGTTATGTTTTGATTTTTAAAAAATCATTTAAGTGTATAAGAGGCTAAGTTTCATAATTTTTGGAGTTATATTTTGATTTTAAAAAATCATTTAAGTGTTAAGAGTGGTATTTATCTTTTAAAAATGAATTTAAGTTGTCAAATGAACTCAAAATATCTTGAAGATTTTATGATGAGTTCTCTAGATCATAAATCACAGTGGAAATAAAAAATAAAGTCATTTAAATATTTATATTTTTCAAAATTAATTATTTTAGTGATTTAGTATTTGGAAAATTTAAGGATGTTTTAAATGACTTGACCCTTGAAATTATTTTTAAAAGTTTCTCTGGTCATGGTAGACCTTCCAAAATTTTATTGGGATTTAATAACTAATATAATAATTTCCATGATTATTTTAAAGAAATAAAGTGGAATAAATTGAAAAATATGGGTCTCTGTATCGGAACATCCTCTAACTTTGGAAAAATCAGAGAATACTTCCCCTGATAGAGACTACAACATGTTAAAATTCCAAGCCAAGGTGATGTGCTAATATGCATGGAGAATCAAATGACTCCAAATAGTATTTAATTAATTAAAAATATTTTATGCATCAAATGGACTTAGAAACTATCCCACATTATTCTCCTTTGTTTACTGAGCAGGAAGATATTTTCATTTTTTTTGTGATTTTTCTACACAAAGTTATGTATTTTTAAAGTTAAGGGTATTTAAATAAACAGGAAAAAGCCCTATTTATCTATTTAAACAGCGCGTGCTGAGTAGATCCTAGGCAGCTCCGAAGGCGTGCGTGGCGCGCTCTCGTTGGACGCCGCCGTCCACGTAGCATGCTGACTTCGCTTGCTGTTTATGTCCCGAAGCGCTGTCCGGCTCGATCTCTCACATCCATTTGATACACGCTTGATCAAACGACTCCCCTTCATCATCCCCAATAGAATGATCCTGTGCCCGTCCAGACTAAAACCTTAATATCTCGGCCTAGACTCAACCAAATCACTTTGGGTTTGATCCTATGGACTCGTCTAAGTGAGAGGAACAATCCACACGACTAAGGTACCATGAAATCAAGCTTAAGTAAATGGAGAATCAAAATAAGCTTGAGAGGAGGAGGAGTTTTATACCTTTGCTCTGAGAAGGGAGGCTTCAATCAGAGGTGCTCGACACGTTCGTTGGGTTCCAAGGAGGCTAGGGATTGAGTCCCTGGTATTGGTGTAAAGCTTAGGTATGAATTCGACCAAGCTCGATTTCAGGTGTCACTCTAGAGCTATGGTAGAGTCTCTGTCGGAAGGGAATTCGATGGGGCTTTGGCTTCTCTCACTCTAGTGAAGTTTGGTGAAGTGTGGAGGTGTATTGGGTTGTGTCCTGGTTTCCTGCAGGATTTCAAGCTCAAAATTGAGCTCCGGCAATGGGAATGGATGAGGGAAAACGGTTGGGATGCACTGAGGGGATCTTAGGGACGGTCTATGTGAAGTTTGGAGAGGCCTCTCTAAGAAATTTTCAGCACACCTCCCATGGCCGTGGGAGGTGAGTTTTTATTAAAAAGGCCATGGGGTCTCCCAGGGCATAAGTTTGGGTGCATTGTAGTGCGTAGGTGGAGGGCAGAGGAGCCTCATAGTTTGATTTGGATGAGTTGGCCTCTAGGTTTGATTTGGGTGAAGTGCCATGGGGGTGGCTCTCGGTTTTGGGCTTTTCCGGCCACTAGGTGAGATTAAGTCATATGGTCAAATTGAGGCTTTGACCCAAATCACAATTGGGCTCAAATCATGGAGCAATTGAGCTTGGATTTGGTTTAATTTGGTCATATAAGAAGTGAATTTGAGTTTAGGATTGTAATTGGGGTCAATTGAGACCCAACTGATGGACATTTGAGATGGATTTGGGGAAATTTGAGTCTTTAAAGAGCAATTTGGGGATTTTGATTAAAGATGGTCAAATTGAGCAAATTAGGTGATGGGGTAGTCGAGAGAAATGAAATTAGGAATATTTGGGATTTATTGGGATTTTCTGGGAATTTTTGGAATTTTGAGCCCTAGAGGGGTATTTTGGTAATTAGGAGGTGTTTTAGTGGTAAATGGCCAAGATGGGTATTTTGGTAGAGTTGAGGTACTAATCATCACCAATAAGCCATGGACCAATGGAAACCCCATTTTGGGTCTTCTATGTAGTGGTTCTAGCCAGACCATAGCCCTACGGCTAGTAGGTTTAGGGGACCATCTACATGAGTATCTCAAAAGATCAAGGGATCTAGGCTAGAAATTTGAGTTCAAGGTTGTGAGTGTAGATGAGTGTAGTGAATGCCTTAGCTCCAAACCAACACCTAGGATCAACCCTAAGGTTCAGCAATCCTAGGGGTGACTCATCCTGAGTTTCCCCCACAGTGATCACACCTACTAAGTGTTTTAAGGTTAGGACCAATATGTGGAACTTCAAGCTGAGTGGAGAAAGGTTTGGAATTTCTAGTGGTGAGGGTTCCATGTCTAGTTTTCTAGGAATAATCAATAAGAAAAGTCCTATGGCTAGACCCCAGGCTACTAAAGAGGAAAAACTAAACCTCAACTAAAAATGAGGTCAACACCGACGAACTCGTTGTCAAGACTAAAGAAGAAATCAACGATACCAGCTACAACAGCACCAAAAGTGAGGAACCAATCCTCGAGCACCATAGTGCACCACTTTCCATCAACTTAGATCTTTTCGATAAAGAGGAAACACCAGGAGATTCAACAATGATATCTCAAGAAGAGGAAATTACACAAGTAAACTTAAGGAGCAGGAGAGTATTACCCCCAAGTATAGCTCC
Source organism: Phalaenopsis hybrid cultivar (assembly GCA_002079205.1). Taxonomy (NCBI): domain Eukaryota; kingdom Viridiplantae; phylum Streptophyta; class Magnoliopsida; order Asparagales; family Orchidaceae; genus Phalaenopsis; species Phalaenopsis hybrid cultivar. Next base: position 187,918 of record JXCR01073129.1, read on the forward strand.
AATGGATAAAGGGAAACAAATAGTAACTCAAGAAGAAATACCTCCACCTCCACCATTGGAAGAACCACACAACCAAGTTAAAATTGGAGGACAACATAAAGTGGATTACAATGTGCTAGCTCAGCTTAGGAAGTTACCGACCCAATTAAGCATCTACGACGCTCTCATCATGTTAAAGGAGATGAGAGAAGCTCTGTTTACAGCCTTGCTTGACCCAGATATTTGCTTAACTCAGTTGGCCAACACATCCTTGGATGAAGTTTGTTCATTGAAAGAACAGCCTGGGGTAACCTTCACAGATGAAGATTTGGTGCTTGGTACCACCGACCACAACCGACCACTCTACATCTCCGTTAACATCGGCAGATTTGTGTTGTCAAGGGTTTTATTAGATCTTAGAGCATCTATAAACTTGATGAGTCTATGGACATTGGCTTATTTGGATATCAAAGCTAAAGAGCTTACAACCGATAAAATGATGTTAAGAGGATTCAACCAAAAGGGAGAAAGAGCCCTTTGATTACATAGTTTATGAAGGCTGGAGAACTAGCAACAACCATCAAGTTTCATATCATCAACGCCGAGACCTGTTTCAACGCTCTACTAGGTTGACCATGGATTCATGAACACAAAATGGTTCCATCGTCTCTACAACAGTGCATCAAGTACTATGAAAGGACAAGAACTTTTCATTGAGGGAGATCTACAACTATTTTCAGTTCAGGAAGATGTTGCCTACTATGCGCCTCCAAAAAAAACTGTTTTCACTCATGAAACTGTGAAAAACAAAAGTAAAGATTCAGAAGAAGTACAATGGCAGGGCCATTCAACTCCACCTTAGTGATCTTCCACAACACTTTTGCAACAATTTGTTGGAGGTTCTTTTATTTTGCGCACCCAAGGTCGAGGTCGGGGACGTGGATTTGGAAGAACCAACTTAATCGTTGAATGGACTAGGACAACCATCAACATTGGTGATGAAGACAATTCGGACGACAAAATAATTATGACAAAATAGAGGAAACCTCAATACAAGATGTCCTTAGAAGATGCCAAGAAAAGTGAATATGAGACAGTGTATGATTAGATAAATCATTATGTGAATGCTATGACCCTTGCTCCGATCCTCCCTCAAAAGGTCGAGAGTTTTGAGGTCAAGGAAGTCTGTAGTGTTGGTTTAAATCTCATAAAATTTTACCATGCTTCTATTTTTACCAATCTTGAAAATCATGAAAATTTGGATGATGATCCTAATGAATTAATGGAATTACCTTTTGGTTACTTTTATCCTTATGTATAAAAGTTAATTCAACAGGGACATTTGCCTAAGCAAACGCCAAAAGAGAAATTACCACTTTTTGAAAAATTATGGAGTTTTAAAAGTAAAACTCCCAACTCAAATGTGGGTCTCGGATTTGGTACAGTTGGACCAAACGATGATTTAGAATTTTGCATGGTTGTTACAAGTGAATCGGAGGAGGATTTCCTCGATATGGAGGATGGCTCCACTGAACAGCTAATAGAAAATGCTCCATCAAAATTTGAGGAGGAAATTAAATCAACGGTTAATGAGTTCAGGTAAATCAACCTTGGGACTGAAGAACAACCCCGACCTACATTTATAAGCTCTCTACCAAATGATGAAGAATGTATACAATTGATCAAATTGTTAGTATAATTCAAAGATTGCTTCGCATGGAATTATGATAAAATTCCAGGACTATCAGCAGAGGTTGCAGTTCATAAACTTGGGGTAAACGAGAATATAACCCCAGTGAAACAAGCTCCAAGAAGAATGTGCCTCGAAGTAGAGTAACAAGTCATTGCTGAGGTAAAGAAATTAATAAACGCTAATTTTGTAAAAGAAGAGTAATACCCCACGTGGTTGGCTAACATTGTACCTATCAAAAAGAAAAATGGACAAATTCGTGTTTGTGTCGACTTCAGAGATTTGAACAAGGCATGTCCAAAACTTGAGTTTCCACTACCAATACCAGAAATGATGGTTGATTTCGCTTCAATACATGAAATTTTCTCCTTCATGGATAGATTGTCGTGATACAACCAAATCAAGATGGCTCCCAAGGATGCAACACTTACAACATTCAGAATGCAGTGATGCCATTTGGATTGAAGAACACTGGAGCAACATACCAACTTATAGTAACAATGATTTTTTATGATCTCATTCACAATCAAGTGGAATGCTACGTGGATGATTTGGTCATCAAAAGTAAATGAAAAATAGACCATTTGTATGATTTAAGGATCATGTTTGAACGATTACGACGATACGACCAAAAAATGAATCCCTTAAAGTGCGCCTTTGGATTTACCTCTAGGAAGTTTCTAAGATTCCTTGTCCGTCATCGAGGAATCAAGATCAACCTAGATAAGATTAAAACTATATTGGAAATGCCTCCTCATAAAAGCATGAAACAACTATGTTCATTCCAAGGAAAGTTGACATATCTGAGACACTTTATTTCTAATCTCTTAGGTAGGTGTTAGACCTTCTCGGTAATAATTAAAAAGGATACCAAATTTTTTGGGAAGAGAAATGCCAGCGGGCCTTTGAGGATGTTAAATAATAATGACACCTTCTATTTTGGTAGCCCCTGTCCTAGGGAAACCTTTCATACTTTATACCACGGCCTTAGATGACTCTCTTGGAGCCCTCTTAGCCCAAGTCAATGGCGAGGGTAAGGAAAACACACTCTACTACTTGAGTCGTCATCTAATACCTACAGAAGTAAGGTATCCAACTTTTGAGAAGTATTCTCTTGTGTTAATTTTTACCACCCAAAAATTTGGACATTACATGCTCTCTCAAAAGATTACCCTAATTTTGAAAGTTAACATGTTGCAATATTTGATGACCCGACCAACACTTTCCAAATGTCTAGCAAGATGGTCAATGATCTTATTGCAATTTGATATAATTTTTGTTCCCCTCCATGATATCAAGGGATAGATTCTAGATGAGTTTCTCGATGCACACCCACTGCCAGCTGGGTCCCCTCTCAACGATGAGTCACGAGATGAGAAAATACTGCAACTGGAATTCTCCAGTTCACAACACTGGGAAATGTACTTCGACGGTGCTTCATCAACCAGAAAAGACAAAGTATCAGACACAGTCAAACCAGGCAAAGCAGAGATCGGTTTGATCTTTAACATGTCAGATAAGGGTATGTTGAGGTTTTCATACCACTTGACAGATCTGTGCACCAATAATGAAGCAAAATATGAAACTTTAATCACCAAATTGGAGTTGGCAATCTCAATGGATATAACAAACATTGTCATCTATGGAGACTCATAACTCATCATTCAAAAAGTTGTCGGACAATACAAGATTCTGAAATCAAGATTAGCGGAATACCACCAGTACATAATGAAACTGCTGGAACAGATCCCCAATGTGACGCTCTACCAAATTTTTAAGGGAGAATAATCTCTTGTCGATGCTCTAGAAAAACTCTCTAAGGAGCTAACGTGTCCCCCAGAGGATTCCATTGAAATCACAGTACAAGCAAGACAAGTTTTGTCTCAAATCAACTTTAAAACTCTACACAAGCTTGGAAAAGAAGAAGAGATAAATGTAGTTGCTGATATCAGTGAAGATTAGCGCAAGCCATTAATAGAGTATTTGCATACTAGAAAGCTACCAGAGGACAAGTCTAAAGCACATCAAATTACAATAAGGGCTATGACATACGCCTTAGTTGGTAAAGTCCTCTACAAAAGATCATTTGACCAGATGTGGCTAGGTGTCTAAGCAAAGCCAAGGCACAAAATATTGCTAAAGAAGTACTTGTTGGATTGGGTGGCACTCACCATTTAGGGGCAAAAAAGAAAATTAAGATCAAAAGACTCGAATATTTTTAGCATGCAATGATGTTTGATTGCATGGATACGACCAGAAAGTGTCACCAGTGCCAAGTGCATTGGGTGGTCTTACACCAACCTCCAAATGTGCTACACCCAACTGTTTCCTCGTGGTCATTCGAGTGTTGGGGCATAGACATAGTAGGTCTAATACACCATCCATCCTCCAAAGGACACATGTTTATACTTACCGCTAAGATTATTTCTCTAAATTGCCAGAGGCAGTACCGCTACAAAAGATTACAACACAACACATCCTTCAATTCTTCAAAAGCCAGGTCGTCTACCATTTCAGAGTACCGCGAAGAATAATTTCCGATAATGGGACAGCCTTCAAAAGCATGAAAATCAACAATTTTGTCAAAAGACATGAGAAAGATTGGAGATACTATACAATTTACTATCCCAGAGCAAATGGATTTATTGAGGCCTTCAATAAAACACTGGTACAAATTTTGAAGAAAACATTGAATGAAAACAAAAGGGATTGACACAACAAATTGTTAGAAGCTTTGTGGGCCTACCGGACGACGTTCAGGACTCCCACTCAGTGTACACCTTACATGCTCCTGTATAGGTCCAAGGTCGTGCTACCGTTAGAATTTCAAACGCCATCTCTTAGAGTCGCAGTCGCCATCCAACTCATAATAGAAGAAAGTGTGAACCTTAGACTTGAAGAACTAGAGAGTCTTAAAGGAAAACGACTTGAAGCGCAACAACATTTAGAACTTTACCAGGCAATGATGGTACAAGCTCATGACAAATTGGTCTGCCTAAAGACATTCAAAGTTGGAGAGCTCATCCTCTTGCTCAAAAGACCTATTCTTCTACGCTACAAGATAGGTGGAAAATTTGAGCCAACTTGGGAAGGATCATTTGAAAAGGTCTACGCAGAAGCAGCCTACCATTTAGTAGATTTATGAGGCAAAAGACCCATGCTACCAATCAATATATGATTTATGAAGACATACTACGACAACCTAATGTTGCTTGCCACCACTTAATTTGAAATTTTTGAAAATTTGACAATTTTGGAGTTATCTATGTGGCCAAAAGTCTGTGACCGGGCCCAAAATTTTTGTAACAAATATAACCTCAATATAATGAAAATTTTTGAAAAGAATTACACTTAAAATTCTCTCTTTTCTACCTTTGAACATAATTTTCTACTAAATTAAACAAAATTCACAGATAAATAAACAATTTTCTCATCAAAATAAACTAAAATTTCCTTTCATAAATATTTTGTTTTGTTCTTGTTCACGCTAAGTTTCAGCTCACTGACATTTTTCCTGCTATCTGTAGATAAATGTCAAGCCAGAGGCTAATCTTCGCCATTATAGATGGCTAAAATCTCGCACTAAATGAAGAAATGACACCACAGGGAAGTAGTATAGATTTTGACATGGAATTTAACCAAGTCACGATGGATTACTGGGGGTCTTCAATGAATGTCATCAGTCAACGAGAAAAAGAAGGGCTGTCATCACTACTATGGTTGACCACCAAAGACAGTCCACCACTGAAAAGAAAGAACGTGATGGTACAACAGGACCCAATGAAGGGGCCCAACCATCTACCATCCATGATAGCTACGCCAACTAGGGGCCTAGTCGCTGTTGATAATGAAAGATTGCCAGACGCTCCACTATGAAGAACACAATGCAGAAATGTTAGCCGCCAAAAGTAGAGGGATTTCTTACGAGAGGAGAAAAGACACCAAAAAGAGGTAGAAAAATTACTCACCCCTATTATTGGCGGAACATTTCTGACCCAGGCATGCGAGAAACTTCTTCAAGCTTTCCTGCCACAGATGATGAATCCAAGTTTGTTACAGAGCCAAAAATACTACTAGCTTCAGATGTTTTGTGCACTGGTTGCCCGACTTGTAGCATTAAAATATTTGCACGATCGTCGGCTACGAGGGCATTTCGTGGAATGCCCGGACTGCAATTTCTTGCACCTACATTACTACAGTACCTTAGAGGAGTATGCCTCTACAGATAATGGATCTCAGATTGTGGATTAAATGATAGAGGCAGAGCCAAATGTCCTAATGGATGCAGAGCCACATGTTTTGAGGGGCACATGGCCATACATCCCATCAAATGTAGGATCATACATTATGTTAGAGCCAGAGTCAGCACCAGCTTAGGTTCCAGCACTGTTGAAATAAGGGAACTTCCTCGACAGCCGACAATCATAAGCACGATAGAATATTTCAGAATAAGCAAAGTAAACAAAAAAAAATTTTGAATTCTACGAAGATGTACAATGGAGTTTCATCAACATGCTAGAAGGATTGGAATTATACACTAGGGTCTTCTCAGAGAGTGATGAAAAAAATATTCTTGACTGTATTTTTGACCTATGGGACAGAGGTCGAGCAGGCTTGCTCATGGAAAGAACCTATTCTGAGCTGAGGAAATGGATGCAAGGAAAAGGAAGAATTACTATCCAGTGTGGCGGCTGCTACAACTTTACAAACGAGAGACAAGGGAATCTGCTATCGCTAATGATAAAGTGGATAATTAAAAAAATGGTCAGGTGAGGTATACTACCCGCTAACTGCATTCCTAATAGTTGCATTATCAACATCTATGAAGAGGGTGATTACATTCCACCACAAATAGACCACCATGATTTTGTGAGACCTTTCTACACGGTCTCATTCAAGAGTAAAAGCAACATCTTATTTGGGAAAAAAATTGACATCATTGGCTATGGTGAGTTTAGAGGATCTGTGGAGATTCTCTTACCAGTTGGCTCAGTACTTGTTGTCAAAGGCAACAGAGCGGACATCGCCAAGCATTGTATTGTAGGAGTAGGACCCCGGAGGGTGTCTGTGACCTTCCAACGGATGAACAATAGCAAAATACCATATTGATTTTAGCCAAATCTAAAATTGGAGCTGCTACCATACGAGCTATGAGAGGGTTGCACCTCTAAGTACATGCAAAGGGAACTCTGTTCTGGAGCATGGCTTAGATGGTATGCTCGATCAGGAGCATGTCATAATAGGAACAAATAGTCAAAGGATTCTTTTCCACTATACTATATTACAACAAACATGATATACATTAGAGATACTCAACCTATAATTTGTACCTGGTGTGAGAAATTTTGGATGTAAACTGATGCACTTAGCATAATGTACTTTTTTGAGGCGTTAGCCTACACTTGATCTGTAACATTTATTGGAGAAGATTAATGAAGTTTCTTTCAAAAATTTGTTTGTTTGTTCAATTGCTCCAATTGTGAGATGGATAAAAGCCACGAACCATACGTTGGTTCAAAATTACAATGAACAAAGAACGAAACAACAAAATTTGACAATAATTAAAAAAAATGAAAAAGATAAAATAACCAACAGATAAAAACCAAAACAAATCTCTTTTAAAAACCAACAAACTAAAATTAAATTTTTGGAAACATAATTTGAAAATTAAACATGATAAAAACAACAAGATAAGAAAATAAATCTGTTGAGTCGATTCTCTCAATCCTAAACTTAAATTCACCTTCCATGTGACCAATTTAAACCAAATCCAAGCTTAATTGTCCCATTCTTTGAGCCCAAGTTTGATTTTGGTCAAAGCCCTAATTTTGGCCACATGACTTAATGTCACCCAATTAAATCCATAGCTCATGCAATTTGCCACAGTTTTTGTTGAAACTCTTCATAACATTCCTAAAAATCAAAATTGATCTTCAATTGGCCTTGGTGATGCCTCAATTTCATTTAATTTTAACCTAAATAAAAAACTCCAAATTTTGGCCCAAATTGGTTATGACTCCAAATTTCACCAAATTGATTGACTTAACCCCAAAATTGGAACCTAATTCATGTTAAAAAATCTTCATAGCATTCATATTAACCATTATAAACAATCAATTTGGACTTAGCCAAAGCCTAGCTCAAGCTAGACCCAAGTCTAGCCCAATATGCCCAAATTCACCAAAATTCCAAAATCCTTCAAAATCAAACCCCAATTGAACTCAAAATCCTTTCAATCCTTCAAAAAAAATGTTCATTACAATCATATACATAAAATGCAACAACCAATTAGGCCAATTAACATGGCTAGAACACCCCAAACCCAGGTCTTGGTCATTTGCACCCACTTGGACCCATTCACCGAAATTAACCTAGACATGTCAAATTGGTCAAGGCAAGGCCGCCACAGCCAAAATTTGGACCATATTAACTAAGACAAACTCCATGGAACCAACCAAATGAGAAATGGACCAAGGAATCCCCAAATTAAGGGATTTCATTCCATATTTGCTTAAGTCAATGATGTTTTTGCCAAAACTAAACACCAACCCATTTAATTGCTGTGACATATTTCCCTAGCTCACCTGATCTCTTAGCCACCTCCCCTAGGATGGCTGGCCGATCTAGTGGCCAAAAATTGTCCAAAATGACAGCCACCCTCATGTAATCAAATCCAATTCAAACCTAGAGGCCACCTCATCCAAATTAAATGTTAGAGCATCTCTGCCCTCCACCAAAGCTAGCATTTTCAACCCCCAAATGGCCATGACAATCACCCAAAAGCCCATTTTATAAAAAGCTCACCTTCACGGTCATGGAGGGGGTGCTAAAAATTTTTCAGAAAGATCCCTCCAAATTACTCCTAGATATTCTTTGAGACCTCTTCAGTGCAACCCAACCACCACATTGCCCTAAATCCCCTTGTCGAAGTTCAATTTTTGAGCTCAAAACTTTGTCAGAGACAGGACAGAGCTCTCCACACCTCTACACTCCACCAAAGTCAAAATAAACTCGCCCACACCATCACCACAATGAAAGAAGAAGAAGCCCCATCAAATCTCCCTCATACAGAGCCCCTAACATAGCTCTTGACAAACACCTGAAATCTAGCTCGGTCGAATTCATACTTAAGCCTTTCACCATCGTAAGAGTTTTAATCGCTAGCCTCCTTGGACCACCACAAAGTGTCGAGCACCTCTGATCCATGCTTACCTTATCAGAGTAAAGGTATTAAACTTCTCCTCCTCCCAAGCTTGTTTTAATCCCTCATTTGATTAGAGATAATTTAATTATATGATCACCTTATGGATGTGTTCATCACACTTAAATGAGCATTTAGAAAAAAATCACACTTAATTTGGTTAAGAAATGTGTGAGATCTTAAGCTTTGAAAATGGATGGTTCTCGGGCTAAGGCATTGGGGACGATGATGGGGAGCTGTCCGATCGTGCATTTATCTCATCAACGGACAAGATCTAGCCAGACAACACCTTCATACATGAACCGCGGGTCCAGTCAGCGCTGAGGTCGATGACGACGTCGAATGGGAGCCCGCCACGTGGAGTTTCAGAGCCGCCTAGGATCTAGTCAGTGTCGTATGTTTAAATAGATAAATAGGGTATTTTCTAATTTAAATAAATAGCCCTAACTTCAAAAATTCATATCTTGGAGTAGAAAAATCAAAAAATAAAAATAAAAATAACCACTTTCTCAGTTAACAAAGGATAATAATGTGAAAATAATGTGAGGTTTGTTTGATGCATATTTTATTTTTAATTAATTAAATATTATTTTGAGTCTTTTAATTCTCCATGCATATAGACATTTCATCATGACTTGAAATTTTGGCATGTTGTTGCCTCTGTCTTAGAGAACATCCTCTAATTTTTCCAAAGTCAGAGGATATCTTTAGACAAAGATTCATATTTTTAAAGTTTATTTCTATTATCTGCATAAATTAATCATAACAATTAGCTTGGATCTTAAGAAAATCCAAAAGAAAATTGGAAGGTTTGCTATGACCTCAGAACCCTATGAAAAATATTTTATGGGTTAAGTCATTAAGAATACACTTAATTTCCACCAACCCTAAATCACAAAGGAAATTAAATTTAGGAAACACAAATATCTAAAGGAATTAATTTTTAATCTCCATTGTGATTTATACTTTAGAGAACTTCCCATAAAAATTTCAAAATATTTAGAGCTCATTTAATAACTCAAATTGATTTTTAAAGTTAAATGTTATTTCTAACACTAAAATGTTATTTAATAATTAAAATATAACTTAAAAAAATTATAAAAATTGGTTTTTGGAGTTCTCTATGAATAGAGCAATTTTTTAAAAATAAATTTGAAATTAAAATAAAAATTTCATTTTCAAGCCCATTTTCAATATTTAAATAATTAAAAAATGGTAAAAATCACTAAAATAAAAAAATTCATTGAAATGTTCTAAATCTTTTCTTAAGCACTTAAAAATAATTGGAATATTTTTCCTAATTTTCTAAGTGAAGAAGTTGAATTTTAAAGCTTAAAATAATTTTTTAAAGGCTAAAAATGGATTTTCACTAAAATAATTCTAACAATTCAAAGAAATATAATAAAAATTTGAATTTTGTTTCCCTAGTTTCTTTGACCTCAGAAATATTTAATATAAATATAAAAATTAATTTCCCACATTCAAAATATTTTATAATTAATAAATACTCTGAAGATTAAAATATGTATTAAAATAAGGTTATAGTTCAATAAATCATGAAATTTGGCTCAGATGCTTCTCTAGCTTAAGTCTAGCTCTAGTAAAAATTGCAAGGGATTAGGCTTTGCCTTGGTCGTTATGGAATTTTCTTTGAAAAATCTTATTTTTGCATTAAAAAAAATATGTAAATTAAATTAGATTTTGAAAAGTCACATCTTCTCCTCAGATGTCTTAATTGACCCATGAGTGTGGTGGGATACAAATTCTAAAGTCATTTAAATTAAATTTGATAAATTATGAAGTAATAAAGCCTTAAGGGCAAAAGTGTAATTTTAAAAATTTTGCCTTAATTAACTTTTAGGCTTAATTCAAAGGGAAAAGGATAACCTCTTATTTTAACTAACTTATTTGGATGATTGAAACACAAGAGGATTAATTGGTAGAAACCAACCTCACTCTTTCCATAATCCAAGGATAAATTTGTAATTCCTTAAATTATTAAAATTTGGAAGTCTATTAAATTAAATGATCTTAGACTTAGGGGTATGACTTTGGAAGTTGATAACTCACTAATTTGATACCCCTACTTGATGTTCAAATGAAATTTAAGTGTTTTGAAAATGAATAGTTATTATCATCTAAAAATTCAACCTCTTTCAAAAGGGCCTAGTGGTAACTTAAGCTAAAATCAAATTTGATTAAATAAGAATTAGAAGAATGAATAAAAATTAAACACATTTGAACACCCTAAGCCCAAATTAGAACTCAAATAAGCTAAGTGTTTCAAAAATGCTAAGTTGCCCCCTTTAAGGATCTTCACCCACATAACTTCCAAATTCAATGGTAAATGATAATTACCTTACTCTTAGGCATAATTGAAACATCAATGTTCATTAAGCATTAAAGGTATTTACAGGGTAGGCTATTAAGCAACATAATAATTTTAAATGAGTTCGAGACTTTTTACCAGGTAGTGAGAGGGAAGCATGGACCTGCTTTTTGCTCTAGACCTGTTGGATACCTCAGTGATCTACTAAACTTAATATGTTTTGCTTAACAAAAAATCATCCTTAATCAAACTAATAGGGAACCACCAAGATATGAACTAGGTTTAGGTAGGTCACCAAAACCTTACATTTCCTCTTTACATAAAACGCTCTAACATGCATTTTGAGTTTCAGGTGGTGAAACAAGAAAACTCGCCAGGTATGCTTTTATAGTTTATAGTATTGTCTTCTCTTAAGCTTTCCACACTATGATTAGTTACATGCATGTATGAACAAAAGACAAACTTGCATGTGAAACAACAATGTCACCCTGCATGAAAACTAAAACTGTCAAGATATCCACAAAACCAAAACAAAAGCCAAAACAAAAATTAACAAAGATAAAATTCACCGCCACAACATCTAAAATATGAGACAACTCAAAATTTAATCACAAAAATCACACAAAACCATAACTACGACTAAATTAAGACTTTTTTATCGGATGATCGGGAATCCTACAGAGGAGGTAACCTACGGTTGCTATTGAGACTTCCCACATTCTAAATGAAATTATAGAACTCATTAAGTTGAGTTTAGTAAATTCATTTGGACTAAGTGAATCCAATAGAAAATAGTGGGTGCCGGAACGAGGGTTTAGTAAGTTCATTTGGACTAAGTGAATCCAATAGAAAATAGTGATACCGGAACGAGGGAGCCGTAGGATCCTAACTGGTGTCGCTCTAATCAACTTTAATATGACCTCATAAAATTTAAAGATGCGTTTGATAAGTTCATTTGGACTAAGTGAATCCAATAGAAAATAGTGATGCCGGAACGAGGGATTCCTAACAGGTGTCGCTCTAAACAACTTTAACATACCTCATAAAATTTAGAGAACTACAACCATAGGGCCGTCTGATTTGATATCATAACTTGACACCCTAGAAAACTCAAACTTGTCACGACAAGGACCTTGGAGCTAGCATGGTGGGTAGCACAACCATCTTCAACAGTAAAACTTATCTTCCCCAACTAAACCATTCCTTTGTTAGAATTAAACAACCAAGCCGTAGGATTTCGAGGATGTTTACTAATACAACATGAATCCTCACCTCATCTTTAGGCCTTTGTACAACTCTATTTTACAATATAAGTCCTAACTCATTTTAGGATTCCGGGGTTGCCGTTCGTCACAACCTAAATCCTCACATCTTTCAGGCTATTTGTGAGATCATTCCACACATGCCCTAATTAAATAAAATTGGCAAGATGAAACACTCAAATAATTTCTCCTCAAAATTGAAGCTAAACATTAGGATAGCTTGGGAAGTCACCGAAGTTCTCCCAAGGATCTATGACACCCCCTAGTTCTTCCTCCTTTAGATTTCAAAAATAAAATGTTCTAAATTTGAACCATTCCCATTTCACACCTCTTCATCCGATCATGTTGAAAAGTCCCACCCTTTTGAAATCCTTGAAGATAATATTTCCTGATTTTTAACAAAAGTTTTCTTAGATGACTTCGGTCATTTAGGATGTAATTAACTATAGAGGCTTGCCATAATAGAAAGCTTGTCCAAACCTAGCTTAATATAAACCCTATTTAATTCTTTGTATTAAATAGGAAAACTTGTTGACAAATAAAATGGTTTTGCAGACCAAACTGACGTCGTATATTTCTTAGTTTATTTGATCGAGTCTCATTCTCAACTTTTATATTTATCTTTCGAGATAGATACAAGGTTTGAGGTATAGTGCTCTTTCATTTAAACTATGAAAATCATGGGGTCAGTTTGATTTCATATTTTTCTAAACATAAATCTATATTTAAATTAAAATCTCCTTCCAAAGCGGGCGACGAGATTTTGATTCCGATGACCAAGAGCTTCTTACAGGAAACTCCTCAACCAAAAATAGTGCCAACAATCTTCTAATCCTTTTAGGTACACCATGAGAGTTGTTGTCTAGGATGAAGGGAGAAAACCCCTCAAGCCGCTGACGTTGTACAAATTTCTTTTTATCCCTGGAATAAATGATAAAACTCTTGAATCTACTTATATTTTGTGTATTTTTTATACCACTTCTAAAAATGATCAACTCAATTTCAATCTTGCAGGTAATACTCAAATCGTACACAATCTCAACGAGTTTAAAGACATCCAAAATGATAATGATAACAACAAAAATCCTGATAATAATGAAGGTGAAAATGATACTTATACACTTGATGTATAGAGAACTTCAATTTCCATAGAATTGGAACCCTCAGAATCAGAGACAAAAGAGTCACAAGAGATAATTGAAATCTATTTGGGGAGTCGAAAAGTGTTACCTCCAAGAATGACTCTTAAAGAAAAAGGAAAAAAAATAACAGTACCTGAAGAAATAGATCCTTCAGTGTAAGAAAGATTATCTTAAGTAGACAAAGACAATTCTTACAATACAGTGTACTATAACGCATTAGCCCATTTAGGAAAATTTCCAGCAAAGTTGAGCATATATGATGCGCTTATCCTCTCCCAAGAGATGATGGAATAATTAATAAAAGCCTTTTTAGATCTTAAAATGTTCTTAGCTCAACTTGATAACATCTCTTCAAACGAGGCTTATTCATTAGTACAACAACCCAAGATTACTTTTTTCTGACAATGATTTATTGCTCGACACAATTGAGCACAATCATCTGTTATATATCAAAATAAATATTAATGACTTTACACTTCCAAGGTTGCTTGTTGACCCTGGTGCCTTGATTAACATCATGAACTTGAGGACTCTTGCATACTTGGACATTGATGCCTATAGATTGATGATAGACAAAATGATGCTACTAGGTTTCAACTAACGGGAGAACAAACTGTAGGATCAATTGTATTGCTTTTGAAAGTGGATGATTTGGTGACAACGGCAAAATTCTATATCATTGATTCTGAAACATCATTTAATGCATTACTCTCTTGATCATGGCTCCATGAAAATAAGATGGTGTCCTCATCATTACATCAGTACATTAAATGCTTACAAAAAGGATAGGAATGTTGTGTTACAAGAGACTTAGAACCATTTTTAGTCCATGAAATTGGTAAAAATGAAAACACTACACATTATGCCCCATTGAAGAAAATAAAAATCTCTAGATATGTCGAAATAAATGTAAGAGAAAAGCATAAAGACAAGAAAATTGATACGTACTCCACTCTGACATAGACAAAGGATAAGAACTTTCATCAAACTTGCTTTCGAAGACAAGAACAGGGATGAGGGTGAGAGAGGAAAGACCCAATTGTTAAAATGAAGAAATCTTTGAAATTTAACATTTGCTTGGACTCTACCTATGAAGATGAAAAAGAAAAAGAAATTACAACGTTCGTGATTCTAAAGCAACCACAATTTAAAATATCTCTCTAACATGAAAACAAAAAAAAAAAAATTTGAGTCCATGTATGAGCAAATTAATCACTTTGTGCACGCTATGACCCTAACACCAATTTCTCCATCTAAATTTGAATATTTAGTGGTTAATGAATTACATGGTGATGATAAAAAGCTTATCAAGTTTCAACTTGATTCTGCTTCTTCTAGTTATGAGATTCATGTAAAACTAGAAGATGAAAATATTTTGAATTTAATGGAATTACCTGTTAAAATTTATTCTCAGTTTATTTAGAAGCTCGTTCAAAAAAACTTAATGACTAAACAATGTTCATTAGAACAATCCTACCTTTTGAACAATTATGGAACTTTATAAAAAAAATCCTAATTTTAAAGAAGGTAATGGATTTGGTGTACAGAACGATTAGAGGACATGGAATTTCGCCTGATGGTCACAAAAAAATCTAATTCTGAGCAAACATCTGATCCTCAAATTAAAGATGCACCGCCAAAATTTGAAGAAGAATTTAAAAGAAATAAACTTTGGAACTGAAGAAAATCCCAAACCAAAATTTATTAGTTCCTTCTTCAATGACATTGAAGCAAAAGAAATAATTTAACTGTTAAAAGAATGCAAAAACTACATTACCTGGAGTTATGACAAAATGCTCGGACTCTCTCTATAAATAGGAGTTCATAAAACAAAGATAACTAAACTACAATCCCTATTAAACACGCTCCAAGAAGGATGTGAGTTGAAATCTAGCAACAGGTCATTGTTGAGGTTAAGAAATTGATCGTTGCTGGTGTTATTCGAGAAGAAAAATACCCAACTTGGCTAGCTAATGCAGTGCCAACGAGAAAAAAAATGCTCAAAGCTCAGCCTGTGTAGATTTTAGAAATCTTTACAAGGCCTGTCCGAAAAAAGAATTTATTTTACAATGGAATGGCCTTTAAAAATGCAAAGATAAACAATTTCATTCAAAAACATGGGATTTAATGGAGATATTCTACAATGTATTATCCAAAAGAGAATAGTTGGTACAAGCTTTGAACAAAACACTAGTCTAGATCTTAAAAAATACATTAACCAATATCCCGAGATAGTGTCATGAACGATTACTGGAAGCTTTGTGGGTCTATTGTACCACTTATCGCACATCGACACGATCAATACCTTTTGCTTTGACATATGGGTCTAAAGCTATACTTCATCTCAAGGTACAACCTCCACCCCTCAGAATAGTAGTGGCAATTAAAATAATAGAGGATGAAAATTCAAAGATATGACTTGAAGAACTTGAAAGCTTAGAAGACAAACACTTACAAGCTCAACAGAATTTGGAGTTTTATTAAGAAAAAATGATACGGGCCCATGTTAAGTTGGTTTTTCTAAGAACATTTCAATGAGGGGATTTCGTTTTAGTGCTCCGAAGACCTATCATTTCTTATGTTGACCTCACTTTTTGTTGAGGTCTAGTCTTTCTTCCTTACAAGTGTAGGATCTAGCCATATGACTTTCCTATTGACTATTTCTAGAGGACTAGTAAAGGAACCCTCACAATTAGAAGTTCCAAATGCCTTTTTGCTCTCTTGAAGTTCCACATGTTGACCCTAACCTCTAGCATTTAATAGATGGAGCCAGTATGGGGGAGCTCAAGAAGAGTCCCAATAAGGCTATTTGGCCTTAGGGTTAACCATATGTGTGCTGGTCTTGGTCTTGTACACACACACTTTCACTTTTGGCATAAACCCTAACCTACAAATGCTTAACCTTTTCCCCACACTCTTTTGGAAACCAATGTAGATGTTCCCCTAAACTCTTAGCCATATGCTAGGGTTAGGCTAAAACCAATACATGGAGGATCGAAAATGAGATTTATTTGGTCTCATGGCACAATGAGGGTAATTTTGTGATTAAAATTTCCATTCAACAACAATTCTACCCAATTTTTGCTTTTTAACCCCAAACTTTTCAAAATTACCAAATTGACCCTAAAACCCAAAATTTAAAAAAAAAACCCAAATCCTTTAGTTTTATCAAAAAACCATTTCAAGCCATTTGAAACCATCCAAATTATTCAAAACACCCTAAAATTGCCAAAATACTCCCAAAATTGCCCAAAATTCCCAAAGCCTCCCAAATCATTGTAAACACTCACAAAACAAATTATAACCACATATTGGGCCCAATTTGACTGAATCGACAAATTTTAATCATAATCCTTAAATTATCCCTAAATGCCTAAAGTGTCCAACTCACCCCAATTTCCAAATTAATTTCAAGTTTCCCATGACCATGACCAATTGAAAACTAATTTAAGGCTAATTGAACCCAATTTCAAATTAAAATTCCAAGCCTAATTTGAACCCCAATTTGACCACGAGGCAAAATCCCATCAATTTGAATTCTCTAGCTTATCCAATTTTCCTAAAATTGGATTCTAAATTCTTCATAACATTCTTCTAGACCAATTTAAAGTTTCAATTGGTCTTGACTTAGCCTCAAGCCTAGCCCAAACTCAACTAAAACTAAAATCCTCAATTTTGCCCCAAATTTCAATTTTTTTTTCAAATTGAACCCCATAGCCTCTCAATTCTCAAACAAATTGGTTCCCGAACACTTCATGAAAATATTTTAAATTTAATTTATTATTTAATTGGACTAGATTCAAACTCTAGCTAAGTCTAAACCCAAGTCCAAGCTATTTCAAGGCTTTGAACCGAAACTCTAAACCCACTTGGAGCTACTTGGTTTGACCCACCTTGAACCACCTTAACAGCCGCTTACACCCTAAGAACCACCCTAAATGCTCTTTGTCCAATCTAGAGGTTCTATGGGACAAAGGTATCAAGATATAGCGGATCCTTTCCCATTTTTTGGCCAAATGAAGCATGCTTGAGCTCACAGGATCAAACCTACATACTAATCACAATTAAACTTCCCCACATATCTTTGAGCCATCTAGCAACCTCACCTAGCTTGGTCAGCCATCCTAGTGGCTAGGAAACCCAAAACCAAGAGATCCTTCCCCTTAATTTGAACCTAATTCAACCCATCCTGTGTGGCAAACTATGATTGGCCATTGGAGTCGTTCAACCTTTCACATAAGCTCCATTTTGCACCTACTGGCTAGCTTAAATAGCCAACCCTCCCTCCTCTATTTAAACTATGTCCTTCATAGCCAAGAGGAAAGTGTTGTCATTTGCTTGAGGAGAGCCCTCTAATATGTTCACAGAGCCTCTTTGAGTCTTCTTAAGATCATTTCAACCATTTTCTCCCACTGAAATCCACAGTCATAGCTATATTTTGAGTTCAAAATCTAGGACTTTTTCCATCACTGCATTAAACTCCACCAAAGCTCAAATTGAACCACCCTTGAGCTTCCTCAGGCCAAACAAGGAAGTTTCCCATCAAATTCGCTCTCAGTTGAGCCCTTTAACCCACACCTAGACCAACTTTGCATCACCTATTAGTCGAAATCATACATAGACCTTACACCAGCTCAAGCTAACACTTTGAGGAGATTTGTTGGACTCTACTGAAGCTTCCACAAACACCCAATCAAGGCCTCAACTCTTGGGCTGGTATAATCCAAAAACCCTTAAAATTTTGTTGGTTTCATTAATTGTGAAGAGAATGTTTATTGCAAAAGTATCTAATAGCATGGATATGTTCGTCTCGATTAGATGAAGCTATAGGAACAAACTTTGAGTGATTTGGTTGAGTATCGAATGAGATCAAAGAATTTTAGTGTAGATATTTCTCTCTTTAGAATAGATGGGGACGATGAATGGATGTCCTCGATTTACGTGTGTATTGATCCAATGACGGAGAAGAAGTCGTATGAGGGACATTTAATAAAGCGTGCGTCGTATATACTTTCGGAGACGCCGAGGGTGAGTCGGATGTCGCGTGCAAAAGTAGAAAAATATGTTATTTTTTATTTAAATTAATTAAAAAATTTTAAACATTCATAACTTGGTGTAGAAACATACAAAATAAAATAAAAATACCCACTTGCTCAGTGAATAGAGGAAAATATTATGGAATAAAAATAAAAATTATTTAACTTATTTTTAATTTTTAATTAATTAAATACTCTTAAAATGTTTTAATTTAATTAAGTAGTGGACACCATGAGTTGAAATTTTAGTGGTTTATTACTCATGTCAGCAAGGGTGTCCTTTAATTTTTTTAGGGTCATTGAATACTTCTAGCTTTAAAACCATAATTTTCAAGCATAACCATTAATATTTTCCTAAAATAATTATATGAATTAAAATATAATTTTGAAGATTATGAGATTTATTTTTGCAGGTTCTCGTGGTCAGAAGACAACATAAAAAAATATAAACTAAGCTTAAATATTTATGTAAATTACTATAGCTAATTAAGTTATTTTAACTCATAAAAATTAAAATAAATGTAATGTAATTCAAAAATTATGAAAAATGATTCCACACTGTAAATATTTATCATTTTAACTAATTGTAAAAATTTTGAACCTTTTTGAATTGATTTGATCCTAAAATCTATTTTTCAAGTAAAATGGGATTTTTGTATTAAAATAATTATAATAAAAAAATTATAATTAGAAAAATTATGAAATGTTGTTTTCTGAGTTCCTTATGATTAGGGGCAGCTGGAAAAAATAAAACTTATCTTAAAATAAATAATTCATTTTAAAGTTATTTTTGGATTTAGAAATAATTAAAAAAATTAAAAATTGCAAAAATATGAAAATGCTCAAAAATATTTCTAAATGTTCTCTGATCACTTGGGACAATTTAAAATATTTTTCCTAGTTTTTATAATTTAGTTATGTTTTTTTAAGTGCTAAACAAGCATTTTCCTTAATTTTCCATTAAAATAATTATAATAAATAAAATAAAGATCACCAAAATGAAAAACTTGTTTCTCTAAGTTATCTAAACTTGTAGAGATTTAATAAAAGTATAAACATTTATTTTTTAAATTAAATTATATTTTTTTATTTAATGAATAACTAAAATCAATAAATGATTATAATAATTAAAATATAATTTTAAAAAATCTTGATATTTGGTTCTAGTAGTCCTGTGACCTAGGTGAACCTCTAATAATATTTCATGAATAAAAACTTTACTTTGATTTGTTAAAGAAATAAACATTGAAAATCCTATTTTTCAGCTAAAATAATTATATAAGCTAAATAAAAATTAGAAAAATTATAATTTCTCCTTTGACATTTTAATTGGCCAATGGGCAGGGAACCTTAAAAAGTTCAAAGTGACTTGAGTTGTATTTACTGAGTTATGCAGTGGACAACCCCATAGACAAAGTGGTAATTTCAAGATTTTTGATACCTTAATTACACATTAGGTTAGCTAAAGGGTAAATGGGTAATTTTGATCATAGTAAGCACTTTTAGATGTTGGAAACATAAGGGTTTAAGAGTAGAAACCAACTTGTCACCTTTTCATGATGAGGGTAAATTTGTGAATTTATAAATTATCATGACTTAGAGATTAGTTCAATTTGATGATACTAAGGTATTGAACCTTAAGCAAGGAAGATAATAATTCACTTATTTGAAGCCCCCTCCAATTGGTGATTAGATGATAAGCATATGTTTTAACAAGAATTAAGTAACTCTAATTCAACATTTTAATTATTACCATGAGATTGGATATATGGGCTTAGTTGTGAGTTAGGCTTGACATTTAAGCTTGTTTAATGAAGTTTAAAAAGATAAATATGATTGATTAACGAACACCTTTAAACACTGCCAGCTTAACTTTAATGGTGGGTACAAGATCCTTAATGACTTAAATTTGCCCTAAGGGGACCCACTTAAATAAAGTATTAAGCGAATGTTTGAGTACCCCACTCGTGAGATGATTGAAATATTGAGGTTCACTGAGCATAAGGTGTATGATACACCAAAATAATATACTTTTTTAAGTGCATATTTTTTGCAATTTTTTTGTGATATTGCCCTTTAAAGAAGCATATTTTTATATTTTTATGCATGTATAATATTTTTAGGCATTTGGAGCAAAAATAGCAAAAAGGAAAAAAATTGGAGCCAAAATAGCAAATTTTGAGATTATGGCGCTTGACGCATCGTTCGACAGAGGCTTGGTGCATG
The DNA here is from genome assembly GCA_002079205.1 of Phalaenopsis hybrid cultivar. Taxonomy (NCBI): domain Eukaryota; kingdom Viridiplantae; phylum Streptophyta; class Magnoliopsida; order Asparagales; family Orchidaceae; genus Phalaenopsis; species Phalaenopsis hybrid cultivar. The sequence continues at coordinate 208,783 of JXCR01073129.1, forward strand.
ATGTGCCAGAGATGACTTTTGCAAATCAAGGTGGTTCGAGACAAATTTTGCATGAATTTTTAAAGGGACACATGTTATACACACCTATTTGAGTAATTCAATGCATTTAGACACTTTGTAAGGTTCTTTTATAAAGGGATATGTTTCTTGGATCGAATGCCACATCTTTTGAATTCAAAAGAGTTGACTTTTAGAAGAACTTTTGGAGGTAAATTTGAATTTCTTTGGAAAGGAGGCAACCTTGAATTAAAGAAGCTGACTTCATAGACTTCGAAAGTGGGTACAAAAAGGACAAGAGAGAGAGAGTGGCGTTAAAGGCATGGGGAGAAGAAGAGGAGAATTTCGTATAGGTTTGTAAGAGGAGAGGGAAGGTGAGAGTTTTCTTCTTAATTACATTTATAAGAGAGAATTGTGTGTTCTTGTAAGAAAGACTTGGAGAGAACTTTTAGGGATTTTCTTTGGAAGGATTGTGAGATAAGTTGTGTCTTTTATTACTTTCATTTTGCAAACTTATTTTTCTATATGAAATTCGTGTTTTGTTGTATCCTTCTCATGAAGTCTGAGTAGTCTTCTTTAGCCTTCTCCCTACTTTGGGATATGGTTTTGTGAAGAATTGATTTTATTTTCTATAGATTTAAATGTTAATAATATGTGATGATTTGAACTCCGATATTCATTTACTTTTTTATCTAACCAATTAAAATGTTAAAACATGTTGAGAAACATATGTCCTGAAAAGGGCTATGATTTCTTAAATGTTTGGTTTCATGGGAGAGTATGTCATACATGGAATTGAGTGAAAATAAATAAGATACTTTGTTAGATGCACAATTTAAGATTTTAAGGTGATAGATTAAAATGCCCAATTTGGTCCATTTGATTGAAAACTAATGCAAGATTATTAGCCCTTAGGAGAGGGATTAATGGGAGCTCTGGAGTGGTAGTCGGTATCCTCCCAGCCTAACCTCATAATTAGGGTCCAAACGCTGGATTAGTTAATGTTCTTTATAGCTCTCGGAAGAGGGTAAAGAATAGGATTGTTCCTATTCGGCACGAAACAATTTATATATATATTTTCAATTGATTTTTATTTTTTCACAATACATATACTCATTATAAAGGGGAAGGATGCTTCTTAAATTTGAACCTTCCATCAACAAAAACTTTGTTTGGTTTTCGTAATTTTACTTTTAAAAGTTTAGTTTTTAGTTAGTTAACTTTGTCTTTCAACTACATTTTAAATAGCATTCACTTTAGTAGTTAATATTCAAACTTCGCACTTTACTTTTATTTTTCTATTTTTAAGTTATAAAATAATTTTAAGAATTTACTTATAGGTTTTTCCAACTTTCCTGTGGGATCGATACCTAGAACTCCATTAGAGCCCTTTATTACTTGAGTGATACATATATTTGCATTGATTTTGAAGGGGATTTAACAATTTAAAAAGACTTTTAATAATAAACTATTTTCATAAAAGGTGTTTTTGGTGTCATTATATTGCATATTTATTATAATATATGTCGTGTGTATTTTGTAATATTGAAAAATATTTACAAAATTTACACATTAAGTCTACCCTCATCAAGATTTTGGTGCCGTTGTCAAGGAAGTAAGGGAAAATATTAGTAAGTATTTCATTTTATTTTAAAAAAAGTAAAAATAAAAAAATAGTGTTTGTAGTTTAGTTTTGAACATTTTCTTATTTAAGTGAGTTTGCTTATTCTTAATTACTTTGTTTATTTATGCGTAGTGTAAGATCCAAAAATTTAGTACCTTATTATTCTGAGTTAGAGAGAACTATTAGAAAATTTTGAAAACAACAAAAAGAAGTAGATCAGTTTAGCAAAATGGCTTGCAATTTATGTAATGTTGGAAATGAAAATGAACATCATAAGAGACCTTTAAGAGATTATGTTAATCCTATAATAGATGAAATTCATTTGAGCAAACAAAACCTATTGTAGTTGTCAATTCATTTGATTTTAAACCTACTATTATCCAAATGGTGTAAAAAAATCAGTTTGGGAGAACACCAACTGGAGATCCTAATTTACACATTGCTAGTTTTCTAGAATTGTGTGTTACATTCAAATATGATGGAGTGTCAAATGATGTTGTCAGGCTTAAACATTTTTCTTTTCACTAAAGGATAAAGCTAAGATGTGTTTAAACTCATTAGCATATGGATCTATCAGAACATGGGGAGATTTGTCATAAAAAGTATTATCAAAATATTTCCCACCTTCCAAAATGGCTAAGCTTAGAAATGATATCACATCTTTTTGTCAGTTTGAAGGGAAATCATTTTATGACGCCTGAGAAAGATTTAAATTCTCCTTATAAAGTGTCCACACCATGCATTTCCAAATTGTTTAATAATTCAAACGTTTTATAATGGTTTGATTGGATCTCATAGATCTATAATTGACACTAGTGCTCGTGGATCATTAATGTTAAAAACATTCGATGAAGCATATTCATTATTTTAAGAGATGATTACTAATAATTTTCAATGGCCCTCTGAAAGGATATATCCAAAAAATGTTGCTAATATTCAAGATTTTGATGCAATATCTATGTTAGCCGCCCAAATATCTATATATTAAAGAAGATAAATCAATATGGAATTAGTTATTCTCAGACAACACCTGTGGTTGAAGAAAACTCATTAGGACAAATGTTGGACCTCAGTCTTCTTATGAGACTTTAAATGCAATAAAAAATCATTCTAAAATTTTTTATGCCAATTATTATAATCATGGTTGGAAGAATAATCCAAACTTTAGTTGGAGTAATAATAATTCTAATGCTGCAAATTCGTAATGGGGAAATACTAACCCATTGGGAAACTCTAACCATCAAGGGAATCAAGCTTATAAACCTTATTACGCCAGGTTTTAATAATTTACAGAGAAAGGAGAAAAAGTTATCAATAGAAGAATTGATATTGTAAATGGTAAGTCAATTAAAAAGTCAAAAAGCTACAATTAGAAACCTGGAAAATCAATTGAAATGTATTGCTACCGCACTTAGCAATAGACCTCTAAGAACATTGCCTAGTAATGTTGAAGTAAATCCTAAAGAACAGAACAAACAGAAAATTACAGCTATTAAATTAAGAAGTGAAAAGGAGCTAGGAAATAGAATTCAACAAGAAGTTGAAATTGAAAAAGATGAGGTAGAAAATGAAAAATCTAGCGAAGATTTTTATTTTGAAGCAGAAAGTCCTTTTAAACAAATGAAAATCTCTGTAAAAAGACCACCACCTTTATTTCCTCAAAGATTGAGGTAGAAAAATAGAGACAATCAATTTTCAAAATTTTTGGAAGTTTAGAGGAAATTAACAATAAAAATTCTATTTGTTGAAGCTTTGGAACAAATGCCAAGCTATGTGAAGTTCATGAACGATATACTTAATAAGAAAAGAAAGTTTGTAGATAATGAGATGGTTACACTCAGTGAGAGTGTAGCGCTATAATTCAGAGAAAGCTTCCTGAAAGACTTAAAGATCCTGAAATATTTACAATTCTTTGTGCTATTGACAAAAAATTTTATTGAAAACCTTCATGTGATTTAGGAGTGAGTTTTAATTTTATGTCGTTATCAATTTTCAGAAGGTTGGGCTTGAGAGATATTTCACCTAGTGCTGTAACTCTTTAGTCAGTTGATCGTTTGATTATAAATCCTAAATGAGTTATAGAAGATGTTTTATTAAAGGTTGACAAATTTATCTTTCTTATAGACTTTATTTTTATTAGATATGGAGGAAGATAAAAAAGTTCCTATTATTTTAGGAAGACCATTCCTAGCCACTGGAAGAGCTTTGATAGATGTGCAGAAAGGAGAACTAAATATGAGAGTTACTGATCAAGAGATTACATGTAATATTACAAAATCAATGAGATACCCTACAAAAGAAGAAGAGATTAAATGCTTAAAAATGGTTATTAACTAATATTTAAGTCATGAATATTTTGAGAAGATATTTGAAAGAAAATTTGAAAAGGACTATATGGAATGTTTAGATGAAGATAAAATTCAAGATGAATCTATGGAAGTGGGTAAAGAGGATTTGGATTATGTTCAAAAAACATTTGAAATGTTAGATCCTACAGAAAGTTACAAGAATTTGTTTTTATCTATTAAGAAACCTCCTAAACTAGAGCTGAAAACACTTCCTACACATTTCAAGTATGCATTCTTAATAGATTTATCTACATTATATATTATAATATCATCAAAATTAACTTATAAGCAAGAAAAATTGTTGTTAGAAACTTTGAAAAGATATAAGAAAGCCTTTGGATGGACATTAGCTGATATTAAAGGAAGCAGTCCTTCAATTTGTATGCATAGAATATTATTAGAAGATCAACATGAACTAAGAGCTGATCCTAAAAGGAGATTAAATCTTATGATAAAAGAAGTTGTGAAGAAAGATATTTTAAAATGGTTGTTTGTTGGAATAATATATTTTATTTCAGACAGTGCTTGGGTAAGTCCAATTCACTGTGTTCCAAAAAAAAGAGGTGTGACTAAAGTGACAAATGAGCATAACAAATTAATATCAACAATACAAGTCACTGGTTAGAGAATCTACATAAGTATTTAAATATTTTTGGAGCAGATGTTGGATAGATTAGCTTAGCATAAATATTTTTATTTTCTAGATGGATATACCGGTTATTATCAAATGCTTTAAAGGATCAAGAGAAAAAAATATTTACTAGTCCTTATGGAAAGTTTGTTTTTTTAATAAATGCCCTATGTATTATGTAATGCACCTACGATATTTCAAAGATGTATGATGTCAATTTTTCAGTGATTTGATTGAAAAAGGATTGAAATCTTTATGGACGATTTATCTGTATTTGGAACTTCATTTGAAATATGTCTAAATCATTTAGAGAAAGTTCTACAACATTGTGAAAACACTAATCTCATATTGAACTGGGAAAAATGTCAATTCATGGTTAAATGGTATAGAAGTAGATTCTACAAAATTACAGGTTATATCAAACCTACCTCTACTAACTACAGTAAGAGGAGTTAAGAGCTATTTAGGACATGCTGGATTTTATAGGAGATATAGTAAAGACTTTTAATAAATTACTAAACCTTTATGATAACTTGTGGAAAAAGATACAAAGTTTGACTTTAATCAAGATTGCCTTACAGCCTTTGAATCGTTAAAGAAATAATTGATCACTACTCCTATAATTGTTTCACCTGATTGGGAAAATCTTTTGAGTTAATGTGTGATGCTAGTGATTATGCTATTAGAGTTGTTTTAGGGCAGAGATAGGATAAGATTTTTAAAGTCATATACTATGCTAGTATGACTCTTAATGATGCTCAAATTAATTACACCACCACTAAAAGAGAGTTATTATTCATTATGTATGCTTTTGATAAGTTTATATCATATCTGATTGTAGTTAAATGTGTTGTGCATATTGACCATTCTTCTTATAAAAATTTGATGCAAAACAAGGATTCTAAACCAAGATTAATTAGATGAGTACTTATTAAATAAGAGTTTGATTTTGTAATAGTCGATAGAAAATGGACTGATAATCAACTTGCTTATCACCTATCTAGGTTAGAAAAAGAAGAAATACTTGATTTGAAAAAAAAGAAATTAATGAAACTTTTCATGATGAACAACTTGATGCTGTAATAGGATGGGAAATACCTTAGTATGCTGATATTATAAATTTTAATGTTAGTGGTATTTTACCATATGGACTGACAAAATAGCAAGAAAATAAATTTATTCATGATTGAAAATCTTATTTATGGGATGATCCATCCTTATTTGTAAAAACAATGTAAAGATTTAGTATTGTGACGATGTGTGCCTCATAAAAAAATTTCAGAATTTATCAAAAAATGTCATGATTTTGAATTTAGTGGTCATTTAGGGAATGATAGAACTGTTCATAAAATTTTACAATCTGGATTTTATTGGCCAACTCTTTTTTGAGATGTGTGTATATATATATATATATATATATATATATATATATATATATATATATGAACATGTGATTGGTGTTAGAGAGTAGGAAATATTTTAAAAAGAAATGAA